>JAQQZR010000013.1:10596686-10619492 GCA_030068235.1 Notoglanidium macrostoma | reverse complement strand
GATAGATAGATAGATAGATAGATAGATAGATAGATAGATAGATAGATAGATAGATAGATAGATAGATAGATAAAAATAGCACAGATACAATAAAAACCAAACAACTAAATAAACAAATATATAAGTAAGTACCAGTAAAAATAAGAAACAAATCAAAGAAAGAAATGTTATTGCAAGAAAAAATGAAAAAACAAACAAACATGTAAACCAACAAACTAAATAACAGAAATATATAATAAAAATGATAATAAATAAACAAACAAACAAACAAACAGACAGGCAGAGGATCTTCCTAAGCATATTCAGTGCAGTGATTCTTGGGGAAAAAGGCAGTTGTGCTCAACACTTTACTGTTATAATCAGAAATTAATTGCCTGTGAAAAGGTCAAAGTGAGGGAAAATGAAGCGATAAAAATTCAAAACACATTTAAGGCCATATGCTTTTGTCGTTACCGTACAGTTGACTTTAGCTTTCAATAAGGACACTTTAGCCAAGCGTGCTAATGCTAATAGGACTGGAGGAAAGCAGGAAACACTTATTATAGTCATAAGTCATGCGTAGGATATATAGCATTTAGTAGGATTTATAACAGTGGACTTTTTTTATTTTATTTTGTATGTCAGTGAGGATTTTTACTGCCTCAGTTTTCTTACACTCAGAGACTGTAATGCCGTGTGCACAACTCAGTGACTAACTCTGGCTTAAATGGCACTTTATGTCTTTTCCCTCGCCTAATCTCTGATAGCGCTGCCTAAACCGAGGGAATCGTGAGGCTCTGACGCTTTGCCCTCCTAATGACGGGATTCAGGCAGGGAGAAAAAATGAAATAAATAATAAACTTATAAACCCTCATTGAGGTGTATATATATATATATATATATATATATATATATAAAATCAGCGATGTCATTACTGTGGGTTTTTTTTATTTTTGTTGACTTACAGTTGTGCACCTGCAGCAGTGTGACCGCGGCGACGGGAAACGCACAGCTCTAATCCTCGCTAATAGGATTGGGAGGGATTTCACCTTCTCAGCCCCCTTTCGCTCATCTCGCCCAGCTTCCACACTGCTGCCAAACACTGATAAAACACTCCCACGTTCCAGAAAACACCATCTCGCCGTGTCATGCATGGCTTATCCGGCATGTCGCTTGTAGGTGTATTTTTACAAGTCGCCCATGGCGTCGGAAAATAATGTTCCCGCAAAAGAGACAGACCGCTTATACATGGGCGTTTATTTACATATTTATACATGCTTACATCACATCACATCACATACAACACAGTGCTGGATTTACACGATTTCTTCCTCCTCAAACACGTCTGACTGAGCTGATTTAACAAGCATGTGTGTGTGTTCTTACACTCAGTACATGCATATCACAAGTAACAGATGCACGATTCTCTTGAGTCACATTTTGGAAAATCTGCAGTTCCATCTCTAGATTGTTAAAAAGGTATTGTTTTTTCTAGTAGCTCACAAAACCGATGGTCATAAATTAGCAGGTCAAAGTTCACATATAGTTGAGAACCAAAACTGGTACCAGAAGCACACATATGGTTCACGTCCTGCGTCCTTATCACTATTTCCAGCAAGCAAATTTCACTCGTGTTTGTTCCAACCTCTGAAAAATCATTGTCTCCCTTCTTCTGTAGCACAGGGTCAAAAATCTAAATCAATCTATGGCTAAACTGTAGATCTTGGCATCTCATAGTTAAACCATTCAGCTCAGACTCACTTGCATCTCAGGCGACAGAACCCAAATAAGAGGACATTTAATCCAGCAGTTACGGCTAGCGGATACTGTCTAAAAGTGGAAATACAAGATGTCGGAGTCTCGTTTTCAGATACGACAACAGTCAGTCATCGGCAGCCACTCACTCAGTGTTGTGCTGTCATAGGTAAATAATCAACCACAAGTTACCTTCGAAGTTGACTATTTTCAAGAAACAGCACATGCAGAAGTGTTTTATTTTTATACTGCCAATAATAACAAGTTTTATTTATTTAACAATGACACTATGTACTGTATCTGTATCTGTTATATCTGTTACTTTCCGTTCTCACTTACGTTATAGCAGCTATAAAGCTTCGTTCCCTCTCCAGCCTCTCTTTTTTCTCTTTTTTGAAGTTAATAAGACAAAAACCACAGCTAGTTATGTTAGCAAGAAACTGCAGCAAAGTTACAACATAATCTCTGACTGGAGACTCCTTCCATAAACGTTAAACAAATCTTCGTATCTTTAGAGAAATGTTCACGATAACGTGTGTTCTTTCTTTCGGCACATTTTGTACTCATTTATTATTAGAGTTCGATTATGTGACGCATCCACCATACAAGTCCCTGTGTAAGTTCCTACAGAAATAATAACAAATTAGAAGACTTTGTTTGTCACATGTACAGTAGCGTACAGTGAAATCCTTTAACTTGCATAACCCAGATTGTTAAATAGATAGGGTCAGAGTGCAGGGTCAGCCATGATACGTCACCCCTGGAGCAGACGTATCAGACGTAAGGGCCCTGCTCAAATGGTAGCTTTGTGGTGCTAGAGCTTGAACCCTTGACCTTCTGATCAGTCCCACATAGTCTCTTAACCACTAATCCACCACTGCCTTAGCAGTGACAAGCCACCATGAGCACATGAATTGAGATCTGTGATTTGCAGCTGTAGTCCTAGAAGTCTAATCAACCCCTCCTGACCAATCCAGAATTCAACAGCACAGTTGTATAAGAAAGACTTCCTCGGCTTCCTTTCTTCTGTACGACTCAAGGGCCTGCGGGAGCCTGAGTACTGTCGCAGCTCAGCGAAATACTGCCGAGAACATTCTGATAATGTGCTTTCTGCGCATTTCCCTCCTCACCATGATGCGACTCAAACTGCTATCCGAATAAAACCCGGCGGTCTCTTTGCATTTCTCCACTGTGCAATTTATCATCGTTGATCTTGCTGCTTCGAGGCTCATTTTGGTATACAGATAAATGAGCAGTGCTTCTAACAAAATCAGAGACAAAATAGAATTAAAGACAAAAATCTACGGGCGGAGAAGCAGGGTGTCCTTTTGCGACTTTTTGTAGAAGAAAGATCAATCATATTTATTAAACGGATGAACACGAGGCTAAATTCCTCATTAGGCCCGACCACGCTCAAGCTGATTTCAGTCTACTGTAGTTGCTTTAAGTCCCACCTGAGTCTCTGTGGAGACTTTTCTGTTATTCCTCGACGGGAGTCTCTTCTCATTTCAGCCCATCGTCGAGCTTGTGCTATCGTTTTCCCTGCGTTTTCTCCGAGTGCTGTGCCTCGCGTCGCCTCCCCATTTTCCGCCTGGCTTCCTCTGTGTAATTATCTCCTCTCATTCTCTCTCCCATCGTGCTTTTTTCAGTAATTGGAACTGCTGTTGAACACTACATCTGTTGGCTGTGAGAAGAGGAAAAAATGGTGGGAAAAAAATACCTAAATGATGTAAGCTTTGCGGTTTTGATAGCTGCTAAAGTGAACGCTTATCAGATGAGTTACTGAGCGAGAACGCTTTTGTTGATGCCTTTTTCCTCCTAATCAGCTGCAGGATGTGTTTAAATGAAGGTATACAATGAAGCAATTATACATAAAGACTAGTAATCTGATAATAATTTATCTTATCATGTAACAATGCGGGAGCAAGTATAACATGAAGGTGGATAGATGAAAATAACGAGTAAGACTAAATAAAGCAGGAAGCGATTATATGTGGAGATGTTGTACAACCTGTGTAATAAAGCCTCAGACCAGTGGCTCGCTGCTGGACAAGTTAATTAAGACAATTTATCCTGTCAGCAGTGGCTGACCTAGCTTACAGCAAAGTATTCTAATCCTCTGAAAGCTCTCAGGGAGACACCATGGTGGCCATGATGAGCTGTGTCAACGGGGGGCTGTGATTTCCTTGGCTTTTTACACAAATTTAGATGGAAATTAGCCAATGTTAATGCTGAGGAGCGCAGAGGGAATGGTGGTGTCGCCCTCCAGGATTCAAAGCACAAGCTCCAGCATGTTTTCCAACACAAACTACACTCACGCCAGAGCTGTGTAAATCCATTTTCCACCTCTCGTTTTTATATGTAATATGATCAAGTTCAAACGTTGGTTAAATACGAGAGACATGACCGTAGTAACCTGTGAGGGTGGCAAGAACTATGACGGGCTCTGGATTGAGTGACAAATTAGAACATGCGAACTTCACACATAAAGGCCCCAGTCGGCCTCAAGATCCAAACCCAGAACCTTCTTGCTGTGAGGTGACGGTCCTAACCACTGCACCACTTGGTTCCAACCAGAATCCTCAGTTTGGATAACCCTTTATGATTTTAAGTAGAATCCAATAACACTGTGTTTTCCTATAAGAATTGGACTCCAAATCTTTTAGAAATGGAGAACTATTAAGCATCCAAAGAGCTCCTAAATAGTGTGGGACATGGACTTTTAGAAAGATGGTTCCAGCTAATATCAAAAACACATCGATAGTTTGGCCCTCTGGGGGAACCCTTGGAATCAGAAGCTATACAGAAAGGTAGAGCAACTAACCATCCAAAGACCTCCTGAGGAGTGTAAAAAACTGGAATATCATACACTAAAAATTGGCTTCAAATAGCACTCTAGATGTTGCTTTGGTTTGTCCCTCTGGGGGAACCTTTAAAGATTTTAAGTAGAATCTTATAAGAGTCAGTATTGGTTCTATGAAAGGTAGAACCATTACCAAATAAAATGTCTGTATTAAACCAGCTTAAACTTTGGAGGCATTCAAAGCTAATTCTTCAACATCATGGTGGAAAGAGTCAGCAGGGCTGACTGTATGTCTTTTCTGCATATACCATACAAGCATGATGCAATATCATTTAATCAGAGTTGGTTTTTCCTTTCCTTAGTATAAGTCTTATGCAATGCTTTGGCCCATTCCCTAGAGTTGCTTATTTAACATCTGTCTTTCAGCATGAAATTTCAACTCAGTGTGGTATCATTATTTTAAAATTATTACAACTCTATGCAACAGACTTTAAGGCAAAAAAACACCAATAGTAAGAAAAAAGAGGAACTTGTTGGATGAAAAGTTAAGTTTAAAGCTCTTATGATTGGAGAAGGAAATACAGACATGATTGCCCTGCGGGATGGCATTTCAAAGTTTGGTGGTTTTGGCACTGAAATGTCTGCCCTCCATTGATGTTAGTGTGATCTTCATAACCATCATTAGACCAGTATTGGTGGACCTGAGATTTCAAGTAGAGGCCTAAAAAAAGACAAGTAGGCCATGCACTTTCTAAATGGTAGTTTAATTGTTACAGTGCTGAACATTTGATATGAGTAAGAACTAAATGTGCAGCAGAATTTTCAATTACATCCTGGAGACACCAAGTTAACAAAACCTCTGTTCCTTTTTTCCATATGATTGCTGTCTGATTCAAAGCATGGATACCTCTTTGAATCGCACAAAGAATAACACTACTGTCATAGAGTCTAAAATTATCATAAAAAACTAGCCAGTGCTTTGATGGTGTTGATGATTATCTGTAGACAAGAGAGACAGTGGTTTGTCTTGCCATACCATGAGATTGAACAGATCTCTTGCTTAGCCAAACCGGTGTGGCCAGTTCCACCCCTTAGATAATTTGCAATCTGTTTGGTGTGAGGACTGCTTGTTTGTCCAACTATGAAATGGCCTGTGATGAGCAATCTGAATCCGAGATCCTTCCAGCCAGCCAGGCTTCCTTATGGATTTGTTCTGTTTATGGGACTTTGGCTATAAGGATTTTTCCCATGTGGTGCTGAAGATGAATGAGCGGGGCGGTGAGCTGTAAAGGTTTATATCGACAGGGCCATATAGATGCCGATAGTGCCAGACTTATTAAGCAAACACAAGGACGGCTAGCAGCCAGCAGCTACTGATTTAGCACCAGCAGAGGGGCTGAGAGCAGATGAAGTCCACTAAAGAGCTGCCCAGTTCTGCTAAGGACAGCCAAGGATTCATCATTCTGAATGATCGGCTGGAGGACAGGGAGGAATAGGAGGATCACGTGCCACTGATATATTCTCACTTAGTAAAATTGGTAAAGCGTAATAAAAATAATAAATGATGATGATAAAATGTTCAGAAAAGCAGTTCCTGTAGAACTTCTAACTGTTCCTCTAGAGAACCAAACCAAAGACATTTTTATATATCTGGATGTATTTAATTATTTGTCAATATACATACATTAGGCTTTGGAAAAAATATCTAAGCTACATTCAGGGACATCATACACTCCTAAAAAATGGTTCCAACCTGCACCATGTAGGTTTCTTTAGTTTTTCCTTCTGAAAGAATCCCTAGAATCAGTGTTTCCTTGTCAGAATTAGTTCCAATTGGTTCCAGAATTGGCCTTTTCGAATGGTAGAATCATTAACCCCTGAAAAGTGTAGCAAACAGGGGCATTATGCACTCTTAGAGACATCTGGTTCCAACTAGTATACTCAAGGGTTCTTTGGTACATCTCAGTGGGGGCACACCTGGAATCAGAGGCTTTTTCTGTCAGAATTTTCATTTTAGACATATGAACCATCCAAAGAAACCGCAAGGTATGAGTGCGCGGTATGTCATATGAGTGGCTTATATAATTAAAATTTCAGACAAATCAACTCAGTCAAAGCAAAATATCAAAGCCAGAAGTTACATTTTTAGGCATCTGAGATTCAGTCGTGTTTAGATGGTTTTGTATTTAGTCATTTCAGATTAGAATAGACCTGTCAGGTAATTATTCACAGAGAATGTGAGATCTCCAGCCTCCTATGGTTCACAGCTTGCTAATAATAGCCAACCACAAGCCAGCAGTAAAACAGCCCTTGATTAGACACGTACATTTTTCATGAGTGAACTGACAATCTGAAAAGCTTTTTTCTCACAAGGAGAAGTGAAAATCTGACTGTGAAAAAGCTCCTGAATTAGTTAAAGTCACAACAAAACAATAACAGCCAGGTAGGAGCGGAAAATTCCACGTAGACATAAATGAATCTGACAATCCTTCCTGTGGCTAAAGCTTTCTCCTTACACATTGTAACTTCTTCTCTTTGCCATACAATAGGATCGGACACCTTCTCGACATGGAATGCACAGTACACAGTTCGGCAACACGTCAGGAGTTGTAAGAGCGCATTAGGTCGACAGAAAACAAAGTGCCATGACAAGCAAAGTCCACGTAGGCCAATATCAAGGCACTAACAGGAAACGACTGTATGCTGAGCATACAGTATACCTATGTCCTGCGATACTCTTAATAAGGGTCGGCAGGAAAAAACAAGATGTACAGGGATTGTTTGAGCTCAGACAAACAGGATGGATTTGGAGGACTCCTCTCCTGGTGAGGGATAACAAGCTGTCCACAGTGCATGCTGAGAGCCTGACATAAGCTTCAACTATAAAAAGTGGAAAACAGATCAACTTCCCTATACCATCAGAGGCAACAGTAAAGGTTGTGGGAGCTGCAGGCAAAACAAAATGCATCAAGCTCTTCTGATAGATTAGTGACCGTGATTTCAAGGCTGTGGCTACTAGGATTGGGTACCAAATTTGGAACTTTTCTGGATACCAACCAAATTATGTCTGTACAAAATTTCGGAAGCTGAGAGTGCCTCTGGGTGAGAGATTAAAGTATATGTTAGAGAAAGAGAGAGATACCATGTGACATCACCCCTGAAACGTGTTGAAGCTCAATGTGTTGTACTGATGTTATGCCATGGTGACAGACTGTAACCGGCTGGAGGTTGTAGGGATGGTGTTGGGAGGGAAGAGGGAACTAGAGAGTGAAGTACGAAAAATGTACTGATCAGTACCGGAACCAAATTCCAGCTACCGGTAACCCTAGTAACCCTACCCAACCCTAATGGCTAGTCTAGACAATCTTTTTATTCAGGTAAAACAAATAATGTTTTTATTTCCACAAGTTCCATTCTTCTGGCTTCTTGTATTTTATACCATTTTCTATCAACAAACCCGTTGAACTGCCGAATGCTCAGAAGGTGTTGATTAATTTTCTATTGACAATAGTGCAGCTATGAATTACAAGTTTATATTAATGCACTCGTTCTTATAGCATGTCACAGTCTCTGGTTTCCTCTATGGGAAAGTCTTCAGGACAGAGGAGCGTCTGAATTTTCTGACCTTTACATTAAGCTTCCAGTCGAAACCCTTTCATTCATCTCTTCTTTCACCACACACAACAAACCTGCTTCTAGTTCTCGTTCTCTTGTTATTTTATTGTTCTCTGTCCTCCTGATACACAAGCACTCTCCATTTCTGACATATTGCCAGCTTTATATTTGAACAAACTTATGAAACTCATTTAGGACGGCTCGCTAAAACATGGCTATAAGTTTCCCATGAGGGTTTTAGGAACGTTTGGACGTTGTTTCTGTGGGCTAGTGATCAATCTTCGGGTATTATCTTAATGCTTGCGGCTTCAGCTAATTGCTTACTTTGCCTGTTCTGTAGCTACGGCATACAACGAGGAACCCTGGGAAATCTCGGGGAGATCTCAGTACGCATTCTGTAGGATGCAGGAGATGATCGGTGAATTGGATTATGTATTATAAATAATGATATAAACTTTAGAATAGGGAATGAGGGTATATTTGTTTGGTTTTGTTTTGTGTTTGCTTATATTGATGGTTCTGTCCATCTGTGAACCCAGGTCAGGATCTAGCCAGAATAGATTAGAAAGCATAAACCACTCAGCAATCTTTCTATACAGATCAGCCTGAGAGTATCTGCCTAAGGCCCACATATGCGCCTTCAGAAAGTCAAGACATATTGTAGTCTTTATTTCTATCACAAACCTAGGATTTTAATTGGATTCCTCCGCCTATTTCTGTGCAGTGGAGGTAATATAAGGCTCATTACAAGAGCTACTACACCAGAGGTCAAAGGAAAGACAGTCTGAGCGATTGACCCTCAGTATGCAGCTCGATAGAAACTTCCCATGCATCCTTTTTCTTTCTCTCTTTGTCTCAATTTCTTCCCTATCTCCCGGCTCAGACGCCGAAGCATATTTAAGATGCTAATCGCTTGGCTTGCGGAGGCCTCACGCTTCATTAAGTGCCGGCAGGAATAGGCTGGGGCGCTGAAATTTAACCCCATTACAGTGCCATTAGCCACGTTCAGCGCTTCCTCGTTCTCGCCGCACACCTTCGCTGACCTCCTTTAGCAAGAGTGTGAGTGCTAAAAAGATGACATTTTACAAAATATGCTCGGCAGGCATACAAAATGCAGAGCCACTCTTTAGCTGTCCATCAAACCTTAACAGTAGTTTACCGTGAGATTAAGGAGGGAAATAAGGCCGATTTCCCAAATTGAACAGGGAGATAAATATAAAGAGAGAAAATGTAAAAGAAATGAAGAAAGCCTGCAATCAAAAGAACTACCAACCCGAGAGTGTAATATTTCTAGCATCCCACTATATCTGATGACTACAACAGATCCATATCAGCATGAGCATCTCAGTAGAGGATGAGAATGGAGCCATGTACTGAGGGATAATTATCCTCCACCCCTGGAGCCTGCAAACACACAGCACAGGATTTCACACCCACAATCCCCTCTGTAGTTCAGACAGCGTCTGTAAACATTGAGCGATGAAATATGAAGCCTGGAAGACTATTCAACTGAGTGGATGGTGGTTTTTGGGGGGGATTGGGTTGGACAGCATGATGAAAAATAATAAAGATACCAGTGAGTTTCTCGGAAAGATATGTCGGAACATGGTGCTTCTTCTGTAATAAATGGCGGCGACATGTTTGAGTTTCTGATGATGCCGTTTGGTTTGAATAATGCAACTGATTGCATTTGCGTCACTGGTTTTGCTTGCTTGCTTGCTCGCTCCTGGCAAAATTCACTCTAGCACATGCAGTATACTCTTTGAAAATCAGGTTTTATCTGGCAGCCTCAGGGGATTTATTGTTCGACCCTCTGGGGGAATGCTTAGATGTTTTATGTAGAACAAAGTTTTCGCCTCAGATGCTCTACATGCAGTGTGTGATATCTTTAGTACACTTAGTTGGTGACAAGCTTCTGAATCGTGAATGTTGAGGTCTAATTGGTTGTTTGAAGTTCTATGTGTGTCAAGCAGAAAAACTAACTTTTGAACGCTGTTAAACAGTTCTTAAAGCTGTGCATTTGCTGGATTTTAAAGAAAGTGTCTTTTCTAGAATTTTGAAGCAATTAGTGCCAAATAAAATAAGATATTCCTACAGTTTTACTGATGGACTCCAGAAACGGTCTTTTGACGTCATGCAATTAGCATTTTCTTCGACAAGCTTTTTTTTTATTATTTAAAGCTTCAATGTGTACTCATAAGTATGTTTTTTCGTTAGTGTATAATTACCTGTAACTATGAACTACCTGTAACTATGAATCTTTCTGTTTTCATAAGCTCAGAATGAGCACTTTATATCTACATAGGGAGCAGGTCCACCTCTACGGAGCTGCCATGTTGCGCCGGTATAGTAGCCCAGAACAGACTAACCTCTAGAGAGCACCTTCTGCATTTCATGTTTTTACAAGTGGCAGCATGAATCCAGAATGAAGCACCAGAAGCAGAGGAAAGGAAGACAAGGAAGAAGAAAAAAATGGAATCAGTGTTTGCTGGTGCTGGCTTAAAAGTATGAGAACCCAAATTTTGAAAAATGGAGGATCATACTTATTAATTAGCACAGAAAAAGCAATGGAGTGTGACTTTAAATACTCGGAAGTATGCTACAAGCACCTGCAGGCCACCGTACACTCTAATTCACGCTTGAGAAGGGAGGGTTAATTCAGGTGGTTACAATCAGCTGAATTTTTTTTATAGTGGACCTTTAATTAGTATTTCCTGGTCTAAAATGTAAACTATAGTCTACATTCAGAGTTTGATATTTTTTCAAAAAATCCAAAGTGCTAGAAGCTCTCCAACTTTTGGAGCCAGACTCCCCTTCAAGGATAAAATCATTTCCAAGGACTTCCTTATGATCACAGGAAAAATTTTATCTTAAGAACAACAGGCCGATAATTAATGAATTAATTAATTCAGTCCATTTGAGCTTTTTATTCCTGAACCTCCTCATTCATATTAACAGCACTCTGTGGTTTTGTCATAATTAGTTACATGAAATTTTTATACTTTATATATTATTTATACTTGCTTGTTTAGTTATCAAGTTGTAGTGGAACCTTTTTCATTTCAAGATAACTGGCAATTAGACTCCAATTACTGTAGCTACATAATAAACCTAACAACCCATATATTATTTGATAGTAATCTCCACACACATATATATATATATATATATATATCCCTGGATATAATACATCACAGACACCTGGAAGTCCTCAGGTGATCCAGGACTCTGATACATTTCCTCAATAACCATGGACAAGAACCATCTACTTTCACAGGACCAGCTACAGACTTTTCCCCCACAGCCAATCATCAAACATACAAGAGTATCTCTTTTATTCATCCCTAACTGCTTCAAACTTTTTAATAACTTATGAATCCGTGACTCTTTTTTTGTTGTATCTTGAGCTGAAAATCTCGTATATGCAATATTCAAAGCACTCTTAATTTTGACAAGAGCTTTTTATTTTATTTTTTTAGTCTGGATTGCTTTCTCAAACTTGTAGTTATATTTTAGTCTTTGTTTTGTTTTAGTCAAGATTTAGTCAGTGGAACTCAGTTTTAATTTTAGTCTAATTTTACTCAAGGTTTTAGTCATAATTTTCATGACATTATTTAAAAATGTGCTCTGTAGCATTAGGATGGGTGGGATTATGGGAGGGGGATAGCTGTTTTTATTTATTTATTTATTTATTTATTTATTTAGGTAATACTGGTTTTGTTGTTCTTATGAGGAAGTTCAAGGGGGAACTTCGAAATGCATACACCCATAGGAGAGTGAGAGGCTCAGTTAGTTTTAGCCTTCCATTGACTTCCATTCATTTTCAGCTTTTTTTGAAATCAAACAACTTCTGTCCCTTTATATGACCATTGTTATTTTCTAGAGAAACACCGGTCTATAACCTCGTAACTCAGTTTATGGCTGTGTAATAAACGTTTTTTTCCAACTATGCTAAAAATGACATCACAAACGTCATGAACAACCATATTGTTTGGATAATAAGCTCTCATGGAAATCTGCAAACTTCTTTGGCTATTAGTAGCGCAACTTAAGGAGCTCAGTGACTCAGAACAATTACCAAAATTGGCTGCACTCGGAAAAAAGACGTCAAAGTCACATTCAAAGTCACAAAGTGAACCAGAAGAATTTTTTGTAGCGCAACTACAACAGAGAGTGAGGCACTTTACATTGCCTCATGTCATCAAAATTGCCACCGTAGTTTGCCAAAACGGTCAGAGAGAGGCTTACCAGGAAGTCGCTTCAATTTGACTTCACTTCTCTCCATCAAGACTCTATGGAGTGGTGTCATCTACTCTTTTTTTACTGTCTATGTGGAAGTTATTTAGAGTTAGCCATGACTCTGTTAGTGTTTTGCTGGTTATGGGGTGAAGACGGTGTTTTGTTCACTGTGAGGAGGATCAGCTCTGTTTACCTTTAAAGCTGTTACTTCATTCAGACCATCACCACGTTTGAGTATCCTGACTCATATACCATTTAGAATCCAGGAGCATTGTGAAATCTGTTAACAAGCCTAGCGAGCCGGATCCCCTTGCTTCCCAACTAACCGCTTACTTCACACTAACTTTACTGAGAAACAGGGAATGTAAGTAACATAATCGATTTTGCTGAAGGATATTTCTACTGGCTGTAAAAATTCCCTTGAGAAGTAAGCTAGGTTGTCCATCCAAACACAGCCAGGTATTATTTTTCATCTTTATACAGGGCAGAACAGAGAGTTCACAAAATTTACGTTGTGAATAATTTTTTTTTCATTTATATTGCCCTTATAGTTTAGTCATGAAATAAATGGTTTTCATTAAATACTTATCTTCAATATTTTAATTGACCAAATTAACACAGATTCAAAGAGAGTCTTTAACATGCCATGTGGTAAGAAATGGAGAAAACCAATCAACTTAGTACATTTCAAATCCTGAAACTTGTGGCTAGAAAAGTGTACAAAACGCCAGATGCTCTGACGCTGCTACTGATACAGAAACATGTTTGAGTTTTTGATAATCCTGTTTGGTTTGAATAATTCAGCTGATTAGATTGGCACTACAGGTTTCATCTGCTTGCTCCTGGCAAACATTCACTGTTTTCACAAGTCTCACAAGATTCTGAAACTTGTGCCTAGTCTAGTGTACATGACCGCTATTGGTGACAAAACATGCCTGACTGATTTAGCTGATTAGATTGGCTTGTCTTGCTTTCTCCTGGCGAGATTCTTTGGTTATTTTCAGAAGTGTATATATTTGGAAGTTTAGAGATCTAAACAGTTGGCGACTTTCAAGGTCCTGAAACTCTTTACCAGACAAGTGTACATAAATATCAGATCATTTAAGGCTACATTTTCTATAACACGTAATCCCTGGTTTCAGGGTTTCAGTGTGTATAGTGTACAATATATCGGACAGCTACTGCACTGAACTCCGCAGGCATAGTCTATCTCTTTCTGTCCACCTGAAAGATGTGCAATAGCGTGGCACTTCGTCTGTAATTATGACGTCAAACTGTGTAAAAGAACGTTATGTTTGGATTGGATGGTGATGCCAGTAAGGCTTCTGTCGGCGTCTGCGTGCTTGCCTGACGCAGTGACTCAGAATTAAGCTGAAATTTAGCTGGAGGGCTAGACATGGCATGAAAGGGCTTAATTAAAATAAGCAGTGAGTTTGGACAAACTGGATGAAGGATATATATGTAAGTGTGAGAGAGAGTGTGTGTGTGTGTGTGTGTGTGTGTGTGTGTTCCCTGGAAGCCATGGCCTTGTAAAATTGGATCCGGAGCTGTGCTGCTGATCACTGTGTGAGTGGATGCACTATTGCACCATAAACCCAAATAGAAATGACCAAATATTGGTGTAGGGTTTGCTCCGTGCTATGAATGTGCTTCGTAACTCCAATTTCATTTCTCTCGCTCGCTTCCCAAAGCAGGTGGGTGTGTGATAGAGAGCAGGCCAAGACGAGGAGACACAGGAGCATTTGTCTCAGCGCTGTAAATGATTCCACTGGGCTGCGGAGAACTGGGAAGCAAATATATAAATAAATGCAAAACAGGTTATTGATATTGTTCTTGCCTCATGAGGTAGTTTACAGGAAAATGTGCAGATTACAGTCAGAGTGATGTATGGCCTATTGTTCTTGCTGGAACGGTCAATGAATATTTAAACATCTCCAGCCTGGTGCCCGGGAAAATAACTCCAAACACACCAAAACCAGTTTAGCAACAAAGTGAACCTGACTGGCTGACTCTTCTCTGATCTGATCTGCTGATGAAGTTGGTACACAAATTGAACGCCAAACCACTTTCCACTTTTGCTTTTTTGCACTTTGTGTTAAACTCCAGGTTTGGTTCTTATTATGTACAAACATTCCTGGTCATGCTGATATAGGAAAATAATCAGCAATGCTGTAATATGATGTAGCGTAATTAATATAACCACTCTGAAGTCTTTGGGTTGTGGGAGGAAACCAGGGCAACCGGAGGAAACCCACACAGGCATGGGGAGAGCATGCAAACTCCACACTGGAAAAGCCGCAGCCAGTTTGAACCCAGAACTAACCCCTGCACCAGCGTGCCGCCCATGTATTAATATAAAGCTGTGATTTGCCGCTGCGTTAGTCAGAGCTGCTGTTACAGAAAACTAATCAACACCTTCTGACCAATCCGACCGGTCATATTCTTTAAAGGTTACTGTGTTTCCGATACTCCCTGAACATACGCCTGAAAAAAAAAACAAAAAAACGGTTGAATTTCATTCCCGCACTGAAATTTTCTCTGCTAATGTTTACTAATGGTGCATCATTTACCTTGATCATTATAGGATTTGGCTTAATGTAAAAAGGGTTGGTATATCATCATTTATCTCTCCCCCGTTCTAATTTTGTACCGATTTATTGTCTCCCATGGCGCGAGGCTCCACTAGAGCCTGACAGCAAATAGGAAAATTACAGAAACAACTTCCTCCCTCTGTGCTATTCTGCATTATTTTCATTCCTCGTCTATAATACAGCCTTCCTCGCGAAAGCTCCTTGCTTCAGTGCTTGTAACTTGCTAGAGCAATCCGAACGTCTGATATTTCTGCAGATTTGTTTTTCCTCAGCGGTCTCTGACAGGTCTGTTGTTCGTGCAGCACGGAGCCGAGCACCACGACCCTTTCGCTAGCACGTTCAGCGGAGCTGAAAATTGATAAGGGCTCGTGCTGTACGAGGAAGTGTGAACCAGTACGCACTGAAGCCTTGCGCTGGATTCACAACACCTCACTGTCTTTGATGTTGCTAATCAGAATTCAGCGGGCCAAGTGCGACTTTAACACTACCCATGATAGCCAACGTCTTGTTGGAATTTTGCCTTTATGGTGCATAAAAATAATGGCACCTCCCCCACACCCCCCCATCCAGTCGCCTCCCCCTCATGTACATAGGTGTGCAGAGATTCACAGCTGATAACTGTTATTTTTCTCAGCTAATTTATTTAATCATATTTCTCAAACCTGATTGCATAATTCTTCACTAATATATGTCAAAGCCATTTGCTCTAATTAGCTGCAAACAGTAGACATGATAACACAGATACACGGAGGAGGGAACTAATTGACCCAGTACCGGCAACACACTGCGAGGAATGTACATGCGCAACTATCACAACATTTTAAAAGATGAAGTGTGAAAAGGAATTCCGGACATATTTCAGCATATATCTACATAAAAGCTTTTTTTTTTTTTTCCTTATATTGATTATCAAATTGCTTAACGAGGTGACTCTACGAAATATAAATATTAAAAGATAAATGAAACATTAATATCAGGTGAATATGCAAATTCGCAGCACACGTATTAAAATATGAAACATACGGTAATGGAAAATAAAGTAGGTGTGTGTTATATTGTGTAAGGAATTAAACACTGTTCTAGGAAAAGAAGCAACCATGGCATAGCGTGATGAAGCGGAGGTGCTGTTAGCGGCCTGACGTTGATTGTTTTCCAAGAAGTAATTGCACTTTTCTGTTAATTAAAAAATGATACATCGTACTTTTTATCCATTTTACGTTGAAACTAGTCAGTAGCTATGAACATTCGTTCCCTCACTAGTCGCTATTGAAGACAAAACTGTTATTAATATACATCTGTGAGTAGTCTGTTCCAGAAAATTAATCAACAGCTTCTGACCAATTAGAAGCCAACGACCCATTTTTACAATTTGACTACAGGATCTAACGACCCTCTTTTTTTTTTTTTTTACACAGCGGGAACGACGTACATATTCGGGCGTGAAGGAGGTAAGATCACGTACACGTGGCCGCCCAATGACAGGCCGAGCACCAGAGCTGACAGACTGGCGTTGGGCTTCAGTACTCAGCTTAAAGACGCCCTGCTCATCAGAGTGGACAGCTCATCCGGACTGGGAGACTATCTCAAACTGCACATTGTGAGTGGACTCTCATTTATATCTTCCAACACACACACACACACACACACACACACACAGATGCTGAAAAATCGATACCAAGAAGCGTTAAATTTGCCTTGTTTTTTCCTTTTATTTCTCCCCCGTCTCAAAGGTGAATAAAACACGACCGTACGTGCTGTTACAGAAAAATAATCCACGACTCTGTGCGTTTTTGATTATTTCCCTATAACAGAACGTCCTGCCGGGTTTTATTTCCTCCCTCGTTGACATGGTGTTTGTCATGTTGACATGTTTACATGGTAGTCTATCAGAAGTGTCGGTACAAAAATGTGATGAAATTTTTACCGGCTCATCTCGGATGGACATGATATTAAAAATTCAGGATGCTCGCTCTCTCTCTCTCTCTCTCTGTCTCTCTCTTTCTCTCTCCTCTCTCCACATCCTCCTTCAACTTGTGTGGTAAAATGGGCTGTTATATGCATATCTGACCTGCTTGCCGACCTTCCTCCTCCGAAAAAACACCCCCACACACAACACAGCAGTACTAACACAAACACGCACGCAAGGCACAATGCATACACACACACACAAATTTAAGAATGTACACATTAAGAACTTCCGTGTAATATGAATCACACCAGAACTTCACTCCTTACAGAAAAACCAGACACGGTTCACGGTTCTCACACGTTATGCCCCGGACTGTGGAATCACGTGACATGCGGTAAGTTTAAAGGGCGTGAAAATTTAATATGTGAAAAGGAAGGAAAAGAAAAGAAATAAACCATGCGTGAAAACAAATTGTTTGAAAAAAAAACAAAAAAAAACAATGGGGCAAATGAATGATGTAAAAGAATCACATTTGAAAACATGAGTCATGAGAAGATGAATGAATCGTGTAAATAATAATCATGCGAAAATAAACTCATCATATAAACAATGTGAACATAAATGAATCATGTAAAAGGATCATGTCAAGAAAAGAAATGAATAATTTAAAGGAATCACATAAAGAATAGTATTAAAAAAATCATGTAAAAATATAATGATTTAAAAAAAAAATACATGTGAAAATACATAAATCATATAAAACCAGGGGAAAAAACAGTGAATCATGTAAAAGAATTACATGTGGATACATGAATTATATGTACAAATATCAGGCGATCATAATAAAACACTCATGTGAATCATACTGGAAATGAAACAAAGGTAAGTCTAAAAAGACTGCAAGAGTCGTGTATATATAGTGTGTTTAAGCACGCACACACACACACACACACACACACACACACACACACACACACACACACACGTACAGTGGTAGACACAAGCTGAGATCAAGTCAGCCTCGAGTTGTCTCATGAGTGGGTAAAGGGAGAAGCTGGTTGTCTTGAGCACACACACACACACACACAAACACACACATACACACACGCACACACACACTTTGACGCAAAACTCCCTCTGTGCTCCCTGAGCTCAGGGGACTCATAGACATGCCTGAATATAGCAAACATTAGTGTCCGCTACCTTACAGACTCCAGCATGAGAACAGGAGTGAGGAGAGAAGGACAGGGATGATGGAGGGATGCAGAGAAAGAAAAGACGGCTAGAGACCAGTGAAGTGATGCGTATCCTGTGCTCGATGACTCAGCCTCTTTCTCGCCTAACGATGGGGCGTGTTAATAGAGCGCACACACTCGGCTGTGATGAAATACGTCCGTGTTGCACACACCATAAGAGCCTCTCTCCCTCTAACACACACTCAGTTTCTGTCTCACTCTTATGTAGAGTAATATAAATGATATTCGAAGCATGCTGGGGTTTGCATATTGGAAGCAACGAATGAAAGGACAGAAAGAAATAGATTGCGAGAGAGAGAGAGAGAGAGAGAGAGAGAGAGAGAGGCGAATGGTGCCATGGTACCTGATTATGCAATCGCCATCGAAAATGTGAAATGCAATGAAGCTAGAACTAGAAAGTGTGTGTGTGGGTGTGTGTGTGTGTGTGTGTGCATGTGTGTGTGCGCGTACACAGTGCCAGTCAAAAGTTTTGAACACCTGGATTTTCTAATGTTTTATTACAGTTATCAGAAAGAATTAATTAATTTTCTATAACAGCATGTTACGTTATCGTTTCTATAGCAACAGCACATTCACATGTCGTATGTTTACATGCACGCTAATATTCCATTATTATTCCGAACATGACAATATTTGGAATTTGGTAAACAACAAATTATGTTTGGAAATTCCGACTTTCATCCTTATTCCGAATTTAGCATTTCCTGATTAAGTCATATGGGATATGACGATATTATTCTTTGGGCACGTATACAGTGCGTTCGGAATATGCGACTCAGTTGGGAATTTTTCGTCAGTTTGTGACACACAGCCTGTTTACGCTCAGCTCTGCGCGTTGTGCAAAAATCATGTTACGTTAAACAGAGAATGCACGACTGCATGTAAACAGGAATATTAGTGGAATATTTCTTTTTATAAGCCACGTAAACAACTTCTGAGGAATACTGTCTTTTTCGGGAATAAGGACAAAAGCGGGAATGATATGTGTGTAACGTAGTGAGGGACGTGTCCGGCAGACACTTCACAAAAACAGATTTAAAAAAAAAAGTGTGTGATCGTTGATATGATGATGTGAAGTTTTCCTAAAGTAAGGAGATGTTTATGTAACATGTATGGAAGGAGTCTCCAGTGTCAGTGCTTTGTAACAGTCAGAGGTAAAGCTGTAGCTTTAAGTTTTCCGACATCTTCAGGACAGAGGATTGTAATCTGATAAGGTGTTTTTTTCCACTTAAAGAGAGAGAGAAAAAAGGGATGTTGGAAAGGGAGCGACTGCATGGCTGCTATAATGTAATCATAAGAATTTGTTTCACTGATTTCCACAACTATAAACGGATAAAAAGTACATCATGCTGTTGTTTAATACATTTTTTAAAAAGTGGTACGCATTGGCACATTGCTGTGGTGTAAGATGAATAAAACATTTTGGGATGTGCAGTTATGGAAAAAGTTCTCCAACATGTTTTACTCCTAACGTGGAACACTGAGTAATATTACCGTGAACGTATTTAGAGGAGTTAATAGAAGCGATGTGGCGCTATTGCTGACTCAGCTACCTTAATTTTTCCTTTGTATGTATGAATGTATCCTAGCGCTATCTGGGTCAGGCTCAGTGCCTAGTTCTGGCACGCGTTGTAAAAATGGTAACTTTATGTGTATTGTGATTAGAAGTGGAGTTCAAAGTGCAAAGTACAGAATTAAACGTGTTAACAGTCCACACGGACTTCCAAAAAAAAAAAAAAAAAAGAAAGAAAAATGCAGACCAAAAGCCGTGTAAGTCCCCGAAGAGTCCACCTCATTGAGCACACGCTGCGTGAAAGGGGCGTTTATTTTAAAGCAGACGTAGCCGGAGTTGGGAGCAGTAGTTTAGTTTCCATTAATGCTCCTCTATAGAGAGGATGACAGGCGCAAATTGGATTTGAGGGTTCACTGGAGTCTGGAATTAAGGTGATGGTAATGCGGTGGACTCCTTTCCACTGCAGCTTGTTTGGGCGTGTTCATTTTCGAATGAGAAATGTTTGCCGTGCTCGGTTTCATGCTTTTTCATTTTTTTTGCTTTTTTTTCTTTTTTAATATCACATCCCAGGCTCTTTCTTCTCCCCATTAACTCTAAGAATCTCTTAAAAACGACGCCTTAAGCTCTATTCAGACGGGATTTGTTTTACACAAGCAACCGAGCTAATTCCGTCCTTGGCGATTTTATTTCTGGTAATGTTACCATTTTTCTTCCTCCACCCCTGAGAAAATTCCAGCACTAAATTACCCTGCTGCTTGCTTTCCTTTTTTTCTTTTTTTAAAGAAGGTATTTTAGGTAAGGAGGGGGAAAAAAAAGTCATTTAAAAGCGAGTAATCCTGCGGGGTGATTAAATGAGCCTCGCTTTATATCCGTGTACACCACAATAATATGCAATTCATGATTTAATAATATGGAACAAACATCTACAGGCTCGCTTACACCCCTAGAGAAAAGAGAAAGACGTTCTCATACGCCACCTTGAGAAACTAAAGCTGGGTCAGTTCCACCCAGTGTAAATGCTACTCGGTTATTTTATTTCACTTACACTCAGCTACACATATACACACAGTCCTCCTCCAACCTAAGCTTGTTTTTTATGTAAATGAGTCAGAACACTGTTGCTAGGCAACTAGGAAACATATAGCAGAACCTAGCTATTGCCGAAAACAAACGATTTAGCTACTTAGCCAGTATTTTTAGCCATTAAAACAAGCTGATATTTAGATAAATTGCTAAGGAAATGCTCATTCTGACTAAAAATGACACTTCAGCCGCTAGCTTGTGTTAGCATCGAGCACTAACAGGACTTCCAACAGTTCTGGCACAATGACAAGCATCAACCTCAACAACCTGCACGTTCCACTTACAAAGTCAGGGATAAGAAATATCCAGAAAGGAATCCTTTTGCAGTTAGAATGCTAATGGATTGGTAATAATGGCTGATAAACTAGCATGGGGTTTGCATCAAATATGACGATCTTTTCACATTTATAGCCCAGACATGTGAGAGGTAACGTCTCTCAGTGTTACTGTAGTGCTGCAGATTTCCTCTTCCGTCTTTTTTCCATCTCGGGAATTAGGTGCGTGTTACTCACCCGCTTTATTTCCATCTGCTTCTTCTTCCCTCCGTAAGAAGAGTGAAATAGCAGTAGCTCAAGGACAGTCTTTTTGATCATTTGAGTCCAGGCCATTTGGGGATTTTACACGCAGGTGTTGCATTGGAGGCCAAAAATATCTATTTTTTAATACATCTACAGTCATCCCCCATCTTTAAAAGATTACAGATTTAGGCTTTGATTAAAAAGCCAACTGTTGTAATGATGTAAGTAAGTAAGTAAATAAATAAATAAATAAATAAATAAATGGTGAATATGTCAGAGAAAGTGACAGGAGAGGACCAGATTTGTGCAAAATATGCAGAAAATTGTGAAAAGTGATGCAAGAAGAAACACATAGATAAAATACTTCCTTCTGGCAATCATGAAGGTTTTTTTATTTTTTTTATAGATTTTCTTTTCTTTTTTCTTTCTTGTCCTTATATAGTGTTCACAGGGAGATCATAATGGAAAATTGTGTAAATAATAAAGTAACCAAGTAAATCAATAAATATTGGTGATTAGGAGCTCTACTAAAATGACATCAAAAGGTTGAAAGGCGTATTTTATATTCATATACATCACAAAACATGGATTTGTAAGAAAAAAATGCTATTTCCGTAGATACAAGAGTTTGCTCACTTAGAAGAAATATATTTAAATATTTTACTGCATTGGTCACTGTGAGAACTTAATACCGTCCAAATACGGGCTAACGTTAACTTAATTCGCATGATGCATCTGCTGCTTTGCTAAAAATCAAACCCTTGTTTACCTGTCTGCATGTGCGTGTGTGTTAGTGTGTGTGCGTGCGAGTGTGTGTTCTCACGGCTTGTCGTCGAGGGAAAAGTCGGCGGCACGCTATTCCCCGTACACCTATTACACCAGCTGCCCTAAGACACGAACTCATGCAGTGCAAATTTCACGCATCGTCCCTGCGACACAACAAAACGGCAAGCTGACAGACGTGACTCTCGCACGCTATTCCTCGTCTCGGCGTTCCCATGTGTGGGCTGCGTTTTGCCGAGCGACGCCTCAGAGGGAGGGTGTGAGAGGTGGAGAGGTTGACGCGCCTCCTCGCAGTTGCTAAGTGCTGGGGAAAACCTCACTGAGGACATCGATATAAAATAAGCAAATCAGGTAACACATCAAGTGTACCTAACTTTGCGATGACTGTGCATTAAATATTAAATATTGGCCCCTCCCTACTCTATTAATTGGCATGGAGCACCATTGACTAGATTTTATTTAGTTAGTGGAAATTCTCAGTACATTCGACATTACTGAAGAGGTTGCTAGGCGACAAGAAAATATATAAACGCTAAGCATAACCTAGCTTTCCCAACATGTACTAAGTTTTATATTTGTCTACGTCATGCTTAGCGATTATTTCTGCTTTCAAATCTTCGTGTGCATTAAGAATTAAACTCAATGCCACTATCCATCCATCATCTATACCGCTTTATCCGTCTGGGGCGAGAGGCGGGGTACACCCTGGGCAGGTCGACAGTCCACCACAGGGCCAACACAGACAAACAACCACACACGCTC
>JAQQZR010000013.1:10572740-10594511 GCA_030068235.1 Notoglanidium macrostoma | reverse complement strand
GTCTCTTTTAAAGTCATAAAAATAAAGAAATAATTGAATTAGAAGGTGACCCCAAACTTTTGACCGGTAGTGTATGTATATATATAAGTGTGTGGACACCTGACCATGACCCCCATGTGTGGTTCTTCCCTACACTTTTGCCACAGCTCCACATTAATGTCATGCACATATAGTGTATGTCTGAGACAAATCTGAGCTAATACAGAAATCCAGACTTATGTCCTATTTACCCACGTGTCGAGATTCTTATCGTATTGTCTGAATGACGGAGATTCACACCCTTATTTAAACCCACATGATCCTCACCAGGCGCTAAGGATGTATTTGTATCCATTTAGAACACATAATCTGTTCATTCTGAATTATGTATTTGTATTCGGCTCCATCCCTAATATGTATATAGGAACCTACATAAGCAAAAGAAACCCGAACAACTCTCTTGTTCCTCCTACTCGCTCTGAACCAGAAAGATCATGAAAGAGCCAAAAGAGAAGAAGTCTGGGATATGAAGACTGCAGTTCTCAGCACTGTTCTTTATGAAAGAGTACACACTGGCACCCAGGCACACTCACTCAGCTCTCTACTCTGATCTATCTCGTCTTTAATGAGGAGTGTGAAGAGAAACACCTCGACGAATCCGCCCATCTATTTTCGACAGATCTACCATCGCTTGCCCTTAAAAGACTCACATATATGTCTTTGAGTTGGCGAAGTCCTTGGGGACTCCATCTCTCTCTTTTTTTATTTTGCTTTGCTTTGTTTTGTGAGTGTGTGTGTGTGTGTGTGTGTGTGTGTGTGTGTGTGTGTGGGTGCGCTGTAGTCGGGCTGTGGTTTGAGGCTCAGATGTGTAGCGGGACCTGCGAATGTGATTCCGGGAGATGAGGAACACTCGCGGGGGTGAGAGAATACGCCATCGAATTCTGCATTATTAATCTCAAGGTGAAAAAGAAAATAAGAAAATATATTCGGAACAAGTCTCATTTCCTCATTCTGCTGAAATAACTGAGAGGAAGTCGGAGGGAGGTTTTGGTGTTCTTTATATAGCAAATGAACCTCCGTAGTTTAGAGATGATAAAACAAACAGCAAAGAACTACACTGAAGGTATTAAAAGTCGACCCTAATGTGTAACTTTTTTTAAACTTTTTTCTTGTTCAAGGCCTCTTATCTTCCTGTAGAGTTCTAAATGGAATATGGATCTATCTGTGTTGGGATCCTAGGTGGAACCTTTACACGTTCCCCCAAGTGATGAAACCTAACATGGGTTTCTGGATATTTAACTACTTGTAATATGTAAGACGTAAGATGTTATAGGAAAATAATCAACAAGGGCGTGGTGTGATGAAGCGGAATTGATTATTCTCCTATAACAACATGTCTCTGAGTGCTTAATTATACGTTTATACCATGGCGATTTGTTGACAAGTACAATGTTTTCATTAATTGAACAATGACATGTCGAGCTTAGTTCATAATTCCTAAGTATGTTTATAGTTATTACAGTTCATAGTTACTTGTAATGTTGTGGAATGTTAACGCTTTTCCACTGACAGATATATTTTATTCTGCTCATGTGAAGCATCCTCTGTCCCTGTGAATAAGCTGTTACTATAGAAACGATCAGAACGAATTAACACCTCCGGACCAATCCAGAATCCAGAATTCAACAGCGCCGTGTTAGAAACCTGAATGCAGAGGAACAACGGTGTGTCAAGAGGAAGCACTCTACTCAGTATAACGTGGTAGTATAACGGCTGGGTAATGGCACGGTAATGCCGTGATACTCAGAGCACTAGGAGAGAGCAAATGGGCGGACCGGCCGTGGCTGTGCTACATTAGCTTCAGTGACCTCGTTTAGCGGTTCCATATCGCTTCCGTCTGTGAGAGGAGAAGAGAAGGGTAGGGACAGCAAAAGGGTGATGCATACTAAATGCAATTACACGCGAATCACAAGCCACCTAGTACATTATAGACAATTTCAACGACATCAATTATATTATATCGTCGTAAACTGGGTCTAATGCTTTAATACGCCGTTATGTCACAGTGCATTCATTAAGGTAATCCATATCTGATAATATTCATATGCTTTTTCGTAGGTTCCATATGCTTGCCTGTTTAATGTGAGGTAATAGAGTCTGACTGGCCAGGAAACATATGGCTGTGTTGACAAAATTAGATATATATATATATATAAGTTAAGATACTATCAAGTTAAGATGTTGTTGTGTCACGTTTGATTTAAACGCAGACTAGCTGATTATGTCTGGCCTATCTTAAATGTCATTTGATTGGAGAGAAGCAAATCAAGGAATCTCTCACACGACTTCCCTCCAAGATGGCTGGCGTTTTGATTTGGCTGATGCAGCTGACCCTGCAGTGCCAGCGACTGCACCCCGCCATCACGTTTCATCTCATCTGTGAGTGCAAGCATGCCCGAGCGATCACCGCTCATCTTTCACATCTCATCATCTCATCCGTTCGTAAGAGAACCCAGACGCTAGCGACCTATTTGGAAGCCCGTGAGGAGGAGACGAGGGAGAGGAGAGAGAGAGAGAGAGAGAGAGAGAGGAACGAGGAGACGGGTTAGATAGAGATAGAGACGGAGAGAGAGCGGAGGGTGAATGAATTGTCTAACGAGTGTGCATATGAGAAAAAAAGGAGATGACGAGACAGAAAGATAAAGAGGAGCCAAAGAGTTATCTGACAGGACCGCGAATGAAGCCGTGTAAAGGGGGGGAGAAGAATCGAGTGATGAAGTAGAAGAATAAGGCAGAACGATGGCTGGAGAGATATTGAGTAAAGGGACAGAGGAAGTAGCAGTTAGAGAAGGATGGAGCACAGGATTTTTTATTGGTGCCGGTAATTATAGTCAATAACACGTCATTCCGAGCAGTAATTCAATAAGAGGCTTTTGTGTGGCACTACAGTGAGTAATATCACACTCTCGACTGGGGAAAGGACTTCGTTTTTGTGGCAGAGTTATTGCGTTACGCATGTTCAGTGTTGTCTGGAGAAATGCATGAAAGAGCGTTGGGTGGATTATGGCCGAGGGGTCAAACCAATATCTTGCTCTAATAGTAACCAAATAAGAAGAGCATCTTCCTGGTTGGTGATGTGTTTCCGAGCTAAGCCGATCACTCCAGCGGTTGGAGTGCAGCGGTGATTGAAAGTCTGTGAACCCTTGAATAGCACCTTTTGTTTTAAATGAGAAGTATTATGTTTGGAGAAAGGAAAGATAAACCCTGCGTTCTAGCATAAGAACATTATCCCATCTCGGAAACATGGAGGTAGCGTCATCATGGCTTGGGCCTGTTTTGCTGCCTCTGGGTCAGGACAGGCTGCCATCATTGATGGAATAATGAATTCTGAATTATACCAGCAAATTGAATTGAATTCTAAAGGGAAATGTCAGGACATCTGTCCGTGAACCGAATCTCAAGAGAATGTGGGTCATGCAGCAGGACAACGACCCTAAGCACACAAGTCGTTCTACGAAAGAAGAAGAATATTAAAGCTTTAGAACGGCCAAGTCAAAGTCCTGATCTTAATCCAATAGAAATGTTGTGTGAGCAGCTCATGTGAGGTGCTGTTCTGTATGGAGGGATGTGCTAAAATTCCCCTAAGCTAATGTGCAAGACCGATCGAGCAACAGTTACTGCGGCAGTTATTCCTACACAAGAGGGTTTCTTCACACAGAAGGTTCACATACTTTTGCCACTCACCGATATGTAATGTTCGATCATTTTCTCATTATATACTTTTCTTATTCATGATCTACTTTTAGGGCATCTGATGATGGTTTAGGTCACATTTATACAGAAATATAGAAATTTCTTAAGGGTTCACAAACTTTTAGCGCACCACTGTAAAGGTGCAGTTTGTGCTGTGCTGAAAATCATTTCATCAGGAACTGCATTATTCTGGTCAGGATTGCAGTAGAGCCGAAGCTGCTACTGGGAATACCGGGAGCAGAGCAGTGATACACCTTGAACCGTACCAAGGGTACTAAACCAATTCACACTTAGAGACAGTTTATCTGGTAGGAGACACCTGCAGAACCCAGAAGAACCAGAAGAAACCAAAACAGACATGGGGAGAATGTGTAAAACTCCAGACATACTAAAGCTCAAGATCAAACCTGGGACTTGGAGCTGTGAGGCAGCAATGCTACCTGCTACACCAAGGGTTTTGAACAATCAAGTCACTTTGGAGATGTGATACTACTCACTGCAGACCTGTTCTGCATAAAGTTTTGGCGCTGATCAATGGAAAAGACCCGTTTCCTAGCTACTTTATTAGACTCCCAACCTTTTTAGTCCACTTTGTACTGTACATTTAAAGACATTGTCGATGTCCGCTACCTGGTCAGCGGTCAATTCTACAAACGTGCAATTCTACAGAGTGACTTTTATGGTAGCCGTTCCTGAAAACAGCATATACGTTATGTCAGGCCGTGTTTCTTCAAGCTGGGTGAACAGAGATCGCTAAACAGAGTTGCTAAACAGATTCAGGAAAAGAGCTAATTTCCAATTTTCTGCAAAGAAAGTGTGATTACAATTAAAACCAATCGCAGCTGTATGCCACATTTTCTTTTTTTTTTCTGTCTTCCTTTAAATATGTTGTATGTCAGTGTTAATCTTCAGGGCAACAGATGTGAAGATGTGGAGATAATGAGTGAACATTTACAAAAAAGCATAGCTTTGAAAGTCAATCGTATGCATAGAAACCGTAGTGAGATGCTTGAAGTTGAGAGGAAGCTCAGAAATATGAAGCGCAAGTGAAAAGAAAAATGAATAAAGCCTGGAGGACTGTATTGTCATGGTACATGGAGGTTGTTAAGTCTTGACACAGTTTCTCAAGTCTGAAGTCTGCAGGCTGAGATTATAAATAGAAAGCCTCTTTTTTTTATCATATAGCATTATGTCATGAAGTAACGGACTGAATAGATTTAGTAGGAATGGGTTAGGGATGAATTGTGAACAGATTTATAGTGAGGAATAATGCACTGTGAATAATGGCGGATACTGTCCTGGGGAGATGGACCAGAGTTACAGAAGTCATAGGTTAAGGGTTACACCACCAGTGATCAAGAGTTACGCATTATAGGATCACTAAATCATATCATTAATATGCTGAGAGCTTTACACCGATTCTCAAGGCCTATGGTGATTTTTCTTTATGTATATATAATTAAATAAGATTTAAAACAATTCAGAGATGTGCTGTTTTCAGAAGATAATCAATGACAGGGTGGTGTGATGTGTTTCAATATAAAGTGTTTTATTCCTCTTATACAGCACCAATTTGCCACCACTAACACTTTTGTATTTACTAAAGAACGATGTTGTAATGTTTACCCCTTTATAGTTACGTTTATTGTTATGGAACAAAGTTAGTTCCTGTCATCACTGATATTATAACAGCTATAAACAGTCATTACCTCACCAACCACTCTCTCTGTTTCTCACTCCGAAAGATTTATTAAAAGCAAACTGTATAAATATCTGTAGTTTTGTGTTTTACAGCCAGTTGTGGTTGCAGTGATGGTTGTTTTGCATAAATTAGTGAAATAGGTGTACGGCATGTTAATATCTCGTTTTCATTTAGCGCAAAACGTTATATTTTGATGTTAAAACCCGACAAACATGACATACTTCATATTCTGAACTCAGTTACATGATATATATATTGAATAATATGCAGTTTAAGACATAGCTGTGTCCATAAAAATGACTACATTCTAGCTAGTTAAATTGTTAGCTAGTTTTAGAATGCGATCTTTTTTTATACGATTTCCGTAACACTATTTTTGCGCAATGACATGTTCTCAATAGACAATAAATAGACCTGCGATTAAAGACTAGATAAAATAACTTATGTCATCAATCGGTGACACGTATCTGGGCTCGGATAAACAAACCTTCTTCAAAGTGAGCTCTGTTTTTAGGATTTTTTTCTGTCCGTCAGCATGTTTTGTTTACATTTCCATCAAAATGTACTGAGGTTGTAGCTGAGTGTGTTTTCTATGGCGCCCTCTGTTGGTGGATTTTAGACAGGCGTCTTAGAAATGCTTAGACTATGAGATTTTAATCAAACTTTTGGTCGCGGTGGGACTAAATTGTCACATCATCAACTCATGACAGAAGAATTCTTTTACAATGAATGGAAATTGTACAGGTTAATGATAGCGTACACCTGACTCCAGCGAATAGCTGGCTTAAGCTTAGTATCCATACTTCCCGGTTGTGTCAGTGTTGTGATGACTTTAAGCACTAGATCGGAGAATGTGTTCAAAAAGCGTGTTCTGACGTTAAAGGCAAGAAAAAAAAAAAGACCGAATTCTTTTTTAGCCCTCATGTGATTCTGCTATTTTATCAAGTTATCAGACATAAAGAGATGCCACGGATTATTACATTCACTGCATCGTCCATTAAGGGAAAATAATGTACCTCTTTAATGATCACCTCTTGGTATTGCTGTTCTTTGCATTTCAATTATTGTCAGCAAAAAAGCTTTTTGATTCTCTTCTGTGGCATTTTGCTAAAGGCGGTTCAATTAAAGTGATGCAGCGGGATGTGTGCGTTGTTACTCACCATGTTTTCAGCATTTAATCTTGTGCTGATTAAAGTACTCTTTTTTTCCCCATCTGCTTTTACCTTTTTTTTTGTGTGTGTGTGCTTATTTATTAATTTTTTTTTTTTTTTTTTTTTTTGGCGTGTAAGTATAATTTGGCCTAAAAAGTAGGCTGTGATTATTTAAATGCAATCATGGCTGGTGCATCTCACTTAATTAGTCTATAAATGTTGCTTGTGTCCTATTGTGCTGTCCACCGAGCCTGTTGCGAAGCAGGTGAAATATTAATCTGCTTTCTCTTTCTGGACAGCTTAATTACGTTTGAAAGTGTGTGTGTTTTTCCTACCTTTCCTCAGAAGACTTTTAAAAGTGAATGCCACGTACAGCCATACTGATTCTTAATTACGCTTCCGTGAAAGAAAGAAAAAAACCCCCACAAAAACAGCACCAGAGCTCCAGAGATTGCCCGGCTGCGGAGATTATATATGTCATTCATTTGAAGACAGTAATTCTTTCGAGAGAGGAGGGGAAAAAACAAACAAAAAAATTAGAATTGAAAAGATATCGTTCATAGAACAAATATGACTTCTGGTAATATTTTCTATTCATAATTCATCTTCATTATCAGTGCTTAGAATTCTTTGTAGGTTGGAAATAATTCCTTGAAACAAAAAGCTCCAGTAATTTACTATAAACAGTTCATTTCTAAGATATAATCATTTCATAATGCAAATGTCACTGTTTATTATAATGCCATATTTCTGCACCGCATAATAAGAAATCAACTTTAATATTTATTACCAGTTATAAAAGCATTATAAACATTAAAAAATGTCATAACCGGGTTATGGATATCGATAATAACAAAGGGCTTGGCAGGTTCAGGGGACACTGAACGATACACTGCGATTAGCGAACATTTGCAGTCTGCTTCAACCCTGTGGCTTTGTTTGGAATCAGGTGTGTCAGGAGTCAGAAGTCAGGTGAGCTGGAGCATTGGCAGCTGTAGTTCTGAGCGGCCATGTTTGAAGGCTGTGGTGCAGCATGGGAGTTGTAATTGGTTGCTGATCCAGGTGCTGTGGCGAAGCATAAAAATCAGATAAGAAAGTGAAAATGAATTGTTTGAAAATCACACGATTCAATTAACGAGTCAGTGAATGGTTACGAATCATGTTGGGAAAAGCAAATGACAATAAATGAATCATGCGAAAGAAAATCACACAAAAATGAATAACTATTGGAAAATGAATCCTCTAAAATCACCTCATCAAGTAAAAAAAATAGAACCGTGTGAAAAAAAAATCAGATATGAGAATTAATCATTTGGAAAAATCACGTGACTGAATGAATCATTTGCAAAATTGATATGTGGAAATAAATGAATCATGTGCAAGAACCACATGTAAAGGTCACGGGAAAGTGTTGCTTTTTTTCCTTCGTTTTCTAATACGTGCTCCTCAACATTTCGAGCCTGAAGAATGCTTATGAGGAAGGAAAAAAGGAAAGAAAATAATGAAATAAATGCAATAAAAAATCGATGCTGCCGTCTAGTGTTGCCCTTGTCTCCTCTGAGTCATTACTCTCAGGCAATTATGGCTCGTAAAAGCCAGCGTTATTTGTATGAAAATATCACGCGCAGCATCGACTTGACCTCCTCCACACCCACCCAGCATGATACAGTCCCTGATCGATAATTAGCCCACCAGTGCTCTGCCTCATGTTCTGCCTCAAGCTATAAGCAAGTGCTGCTGGAAAGAAAAGTCTTTATCAGAAATCAGAATCAGAAAAGCATTACGAAAGCAGTTAATCGCTTAATTGTTACTGATTTGTGATATCTTAATGGATAGGTCATGTTTGGAGCAGGAAAACGGAGATACGGTCACAGACAGGGAACAACACGTTTAATTATATTAGCGTCCATCTGGAGGAAAGACAGGATCGGAAGATGCGGTTTTGGATAATGGCCGATGGAATGTCAGTCTTTCGGCAGCGTAACAGATGACGTCGAGTGCTTTCTACACAGTTAGCATCGATGCCGCCAGTAAGGAAGCCAAACAGACTTTGCCTTAGCGTCTGCCTTTCGGTTCCTCCGATCGATTAGCACAGATGCTCAGGTTCATCCCGGTGTTTGTCGTTATCACAGACTGAAAACAGATACAGCCAGCTGAAGTTAGCTGATTTATAAGTACTTTAAGTGATCAAATGCCTTTCAAGTTCACACAATGACCTGACACTTAAATTAACTTGTCAGAATGATGTAGAGTCTCGTGTAAAAGAAGATCTACCAGACCTTGTCTTATCTTGTTGAGCGACAGGAGTTTTCTTGCACTCTCGGGGTCGACATTTATGGACATGGCAACGTTGCTGCAATCTCATGAGTTACATGGCCTTAGCTATCTTTAGTGCTCAAATTCCAGGAGTCACACAAGTCTTTGTGTCTTCACTAGGAGTTGCACATTTACTAGTATTTAAAAAAAGTCATCTTTTCTGTAGATTAAAAACAAAAACTGTTTATGGTCGTCACTATGGTTACGCTTTGTGCGGAACAAACATGAATCAACGTGATCGTTGTTGGACGTAATGCTGTTTAGGCTACAACGTTAACAACGAAAGTAGACAAATTGGTTAAATAAATAGTAAAAAAATAAATCCCGGTATCATATTATGCTATTTAGGGAAGATCCAATTCTTAAAATGCGCTCGTATGGACAACAGTATGTCTACAGTACATTGTGAAAAAAAAATGATAACGTAATTGTTGATCTCATAAAAGTTTACAACGTAATCTGACTCCGAAATAAAGCTTTGGCAACTAGCAAACTCGTGTGTCAAGCAAACGTCTCTCAGTTGTTGCCTTAAGAAGTACTTTTAAAACAGTATAACAAAGATTTTTAAGTTGAAATTACAGCAGTTTTCTTTTCCTTGATGGAAACCTCATAGACGACTGCAACAGAGTTGTCTAAACTTGTAAACCTTAGTAAAGTCAACAGCAGTAGGTTGAGAAAACTCAAAAATCTCTCACGTCATGTTGCCTCGATAATTTTTCTCAACATTTTCAACCTTTCTTTTGGAGTCTTCGAGGAAGTTTGCACCAATGATCAGACACAAAACTAGCTGAGTAGGACTGGATAGTGACGTGTAACCCGCGGCTCAGAAATCGCGGGGCATGAGAATTCGCTCTAACGCAGTGTAAGGATTTTATTTCAGCTACATTTAGCTTTAAAAAAACAAAATAATAAGTAAATGTGCACATCTCTGAGCTTCATTGAAGTGATTTCAAAGTTAACAGTTCATTAAAGTAGAAGACCATTTTAAAAAGCCTTTTCTCCGTGTAGTCATGTGCACTTGAATGTAGAACTGGTGGAAGCTAGTCTGTTCAACCCCCTGTCTTCACCTTCACTGCCTCTTTCAAAAACAAAGCAGAGGTCACCTGAAATGGAAGCTGGAATTGCATAACCACCGAGGTGTGACTCAAATACGAGGAGTCCGATCCGCTTGATTACAAGCCGGAATAGCATTAGATCCGTGGAAATCTCCTGGTGTCTCGAAGTGAGACCAGATATCATGGTAATGGTTTTAATCCCCCCCAAAAAAAACGCTTTTTATCAGTGTCCATCATACTGACAGTGAGCAAACGAGTCTTGAAATCCATAGACAGTAATGTGGGCATGTAGTCATTTTCCAAAAAACAAAGAAATGAAAGCCTGAATCACATAACCACCAAGCTGTGGCTCAGATACGACAAGTCCGATCTGCTTGATTACAATCCGGAATTGCATTAGATCCATTGAAAACCTGTGGCGCCTTGAATTGACACCATGCCATCACGGGAATGGCTTCGGCGCAAAAAAAAAAAAAAAAGCTGTTTATCAGCGTCCATCATGTCGAATGAGATCTGAGGGGTTTCATGAACCGACACAATGGAGCTCGTCTCCCGGAGTGCCGCAGCCTTTATTACCTTTCTCTCCTGCTAGAAGATGACTGATAACACCAATGAGACAACGAGCGAGGGAAGTGATAATACACCAGTGATGTTGGGCGTTTTACCAGAGGCAGAGTTAAGGACGGATTTGATAAACCGTAGCAATGGCTTGAGAAGATGAACAGCCACAACTGAGGCTTATAAATTCCTGCACACGCCCTCGTATATTGCTGAAGCGCTCTCTCACTGGGTATTTCTGTCACACATCAACAGTCAGAGGCATTGAATGTCTCCTATGGTAATCCGGGAAATGGAGATTTAGGCTGGTTGTGTGATGGTTCCTTGTCTCCTTGAACCTTTTTTTCCTCATGACGTGTCAACACATGTATGGCTATTTTGGAAAAAGTAGGTTTCTCAACCTCTCATTCACACAAATGCCATTTCGTGGAAGAGATTTTTGATGCGCACGCCTAGTGTGTTGTAAATGTGCTAGGACCAGGTTGTTACTCTCTGCTCTGTAATATCTTATTTGATATCTTGTTTGCAGTTTAATTTCACTTTGTTGTATAGTTACACCCCCCTATGGCGCTTGGATGCGATACATGCTGTACTGTTATCGTATTTACCTCACCAAAGCTACAAATCTATCAATCTAACGCTATTGCATACAAATAGTTTGGATATTTGGGACGGTTTTGGAGATTTTAGAGCTTGTTATGGCCGTGGAGTTTATGTATTTTGACTTCTTGACCACTAAGAACGCAGCTTTAATTGTTGCTCTTGATGCCTTAACAGTTTATCGCCACCTGCTGGGATAAATTTGTATTTTCAAATCGTTTTTGTGGACAGCATTTTCAACAACGCTGATTAAGTGGGCTATTTTTGAAAAGAAGTAAATTTTTTTAAAATATCTGTATACGTGCAGATGGGATCTGAAGCCCAACTTTCCCAGAATCCAATGGTTTATTTGTTTTTAATGCATGTGACCGCTACTTGCTAGCTGTCTGTGCGGCAAAACCTTCGCAAATTCACTGTTAGTCATCCATTCAAAACCCTTCTTGCCATTTTTCTTCATCTAGATGTCATAAATGGAAGCTTTGAACACAATATGCCTTCTCTTTTCTCTCCTTCGCGAACACGACCGAGGCCCGTTCCGGTCCATTACATACAGAATACCCATACGAATCCAGAATCGACTGGTCGAAAGAAGTTAAAATAAGAAAAATATTTTAAATTCGAGATGTATGGTCTAGAAAATGGTGACTCGCTACATGGAGCAGAGGATTATGGGAAGAGTGAGCCAGCCCCTTCAACAACATGACAGAAGGAGATTAAATGAGGACTACGATGACAGACAAATAGCTAGCAATTACCGAACATTAGCCAGACAAAAAGAGCCGAGTCTCTAGCAGTCCTTGAGGTAGCTGCACTCGACTTCTTTTGTACTTTGTACTTTTTGAGTCTAAAGATCTCTCCTTGCCCCTGACCTCAAAAGCTTCAGACAGACTCAGGTAATTATCACAATGTGAGAAAAGAGGTCGCACCTGCTACCAGACAAGATAAACACATGCATCTCCCACCTCTATCCTTATTCCCTTTCTCGACCATAACAGGAGGAGTTTCAGGGCTACAGACCAGGTCTAATCTAGAAAATAAAATTACACTTATTCCTGTGTAAAGTGGGCCAGACCAAAAAAACTAGTTTAGCGACCAATAACCCATTACAAATTTCTGTTCAGTTTGTTCATTTAGCAGCATTTATTTGTAGTATAAACTATGAATGTACAAAAGCAGTAAATGTCGCATTGAACAGCACCTTGCATAAGTACTTACCTCCCTTTTAAACATCCCTGAAGCTGAAATGGACTTAACGGGGATTGTCACAAATCAAGGAGGAAATGATTTAATGTGTCAGTAAAAGTATTCACCCCCTTTGCTGTGAAACCCTTAAATGTATTTATTTTTAAGTGGTATACGAAGATACAAATTCCTTTTATTTGTTTTGTAGCAGATCCTTTGTCATAGCTTGTCCCATCATATGCATTTCCATATTTATTATCTATGTATATATATTGAAATATTTTATTATTTAGCTGAAGGTACTTCTTGGAGTACAAATTCATCCCCTCCATCCTGTCCTCATTTTCTTTCTCAAGTGACCAGGAAGTTGTGAAGGTGGAAAGATGTTGAGATACCTACAAGTTGACCAGGAGAGGGGACTTTTCTTTTGGAAGATTTGTAAGAAGAAAAATTAAGAGCAGTTATGGTTGCCTTGGAGCCACCAGAATGAAACCAGTTGTGTGTGTGTGTGTGTGTGTGTGCGTGCATGAGCCTTTCAATCTATCAATAAAGCCATCACAGGCATCATAAAGAACGTTGACATTTACAGTGAGAGTCTGGGGTCAAGGAAAAGGAGCAGAGAAGATCATTACTGTTCAGAGATGAAGCAAGGCAGAGGGACAAATCACAAGGAGGTATAAATAAGACGCCTAGAAAAGCAACAAGTATCTCAAAGAAAGCGAAGCCCTGTTTTTTTTTTTTATCCCAGTGAGACGAGAGAGATTGAAAGTCTGGGTGAGCATTCCGATGAGATCATAAATAATATAAAAACAGAGAAAATGGGATGACGTGACTCGTTTTCCGATGAGGAGTTACACCACACAGACTAGCTTCCCCTATTTGGAAAGAAAACAGCTTTCCGAAGTCGGCTAAACAATGTAATCACTAGCTAATAGGCGTATTAGCAAAGAAATGTGACCTAACCTCACTAAACACTGTTTGTATTCTAATTAGATTACTTTTTTCTGAAAATATGGTTATCTTTATTTTGCCTACTTTCATTTATTTCCTTTATAGTCTCAGAGAGTTTTATCTAGCACCCTAAAGCGTTGTTTTGTTTGTCCTCTGAGAGAACACTTGAAGACTCGGCGCAGAAATCCATATCCAAGGCTTTTCTCTTTCCAAAAAAATTCCACTTTGTGCCTCTTTGAAGACCTAGAACATGATCGCATTATGCTACAATGCAAGTATAAGACATTATACAGTACGCATTGTTATTTATGAGTTATTCCTGAACATGTGTGGCACTTTGTTGCTATCTTTACTGTGATTTATTTCTAAAGCACTGAAAGAACATCTAGATTCAGAAATAACTGGGCCTGAATTTCTTTTATTATTGGTGACATCAGTATTAAGCGTAACTACAAACGAATAAAAAGTACCATTGTCTATAAATTGTTAACAGGAATAATTATCACAATGTGTCTAATTCCTTACGAATGCGTTGTAACACATGAATGTATTCATACATTCTGGCCATAGAAAGTGTTGTCAGTCTTAGTTTTCTACTTGGGAGAAGAAAGAGCTCTGTTGTAGTGCAGACGATTTCCCCAGAGAGACAAAGTAACGAAGCCTTTAAGTTTGCAGCAATATCAATGCTAATAAGTACCTACAGTAATACGCACAGATAGTAATCTGTGAGCGTGAGTATGTCGGAGAGTGTGTCGGCGAGTGTCGGCGAGCAGCCGCCTGACGCTCCTGTCTAATTAAAACTCCCACAGTGGGACGAAGCGTGATCGTCTGCTGACCCACATACAGCCACTCACAGGCTTGCGCTCATTAGCTCACCCAACAGCACCACGTCTGGGCCTAGTTTACACCCACGGTGCGCGCTCACTCTCGCTCGCACACGCACACACACACACGCAGTGGAAAGAGAGAGGACTGTGTGAAAACCACCATAAAGTGGTTAACATTCACTGGGAAGACAGCAGAGCAAGAAAAGTTGGGATATGTGGTTTCATCTTTGGCATACGCCTTAGATTATTTGCTGTCAGATCATTTTCTACATTTGGTGCAACTGAGCGTAACAGAATCATCGATAGCTGTACGGCGAGCAGAATGGTGTGAATAAAGACTAATTAGTACTCATGCATCGAAGCCGTGCTGTATAAAGGGTGAAGGATTTATACTTGCATACATAGGTGCATACTTGTAGGAAGCGCCCTTGCGTGAAACACACCAGAATTGACTTCGTCTGCACATAGGAGAAGTTCACTGCAGGAATAATAAACAGAAAGAATGTTTGAAAAAAATGTATTGGGGGGAAAAAGAAACCTCGCGCGATTAATTATAAACCAAGCGAATCCTCCTGAAAGTAGCTCTGAAGTGTTTTCACATGGCTGTATTCTGCAGTATGTGTGACTCAAAGCAAAAGTCCCACCGCACACTCAGGAATGGGGCACAAAAATAACACCATAGTGTTAATTAAATCCACAGGATTAAATACAGGATTCAACTGGCCAGTACAGCCACTACAGAGCCTCACAGTTTATATATTTATATTAAAACAATATCATGATAGTAGATTTCAGATCTTCAAGGTGAAGTAGGAGCAGCTGGAAATGTAATGGAAATGTCGTGGGATTTTCTGTTGAAGGAAACTTCAGGTTATTTTTGGGTATCGCATTCGGTATTTGGAGGAAGCATGGATTTTAGCCATCACCGTGTGCAGGTGTGTATGTGTACCGTTGTGTGTGTGTGTGTGTGTGTTGGATTCCATCTTGTATTCAATCTCCCAGACAAACACTTTAACCCCAGTGGAATGTTCTCCATTATGTTTGATGGAGTGTTAAGGCTCAAACTGGGAACGGAACCTGCTCTCTCTCTCTATCTCTCTCGCTCACTCTCTCTCACTCTCTCTCTGTCTGTCACGTTTGCCTTTCTTTTTTCCTTCCTTTCTCCTCATTTCTTTTCCTCTCTTTTCTGTAGCAGGGGTTTATCTTTCCATGTTCTAGAGGTGGCAGAGTGTGACAGCTCAAACGGGTGCTTTCATGTGACATCAAACTGGCTTCTTACAGCACTGCTCTTTAAAGAGCTTCTGCACTGCAGCCCATAATAGATAATAAAAAAGCGTAGAGCACGGACAGCTGGCATCTGGACACTTCAAGAACTAACGCAAGGATGAGTGCACTATTCAGAAGAAGTGATGCTCCAGACCTGTCAAGAGAGACACTGCGAAGGAGATCAGGCTCATTACAATTCACCTTCTTGATGCTCATTTTGTTGGAAGTGTGGAAGGGACATGATATATGCAGGTCCATGTGTGGCTGGGAGCCAAGGGAGAAAAATTGTCCATGCTCTCTGAGTGGGAGGGGCATGCTCTTTGTCCCCTGTCAATCTTAGCAACACTTGCCAATTATGAGTTTCTGTGAACTCGTGTATGCAGAAGAGAGGACCAATATTGCTCCTCAGAACATATCTGAAAAGATCTCGGAGTTGATGGTTGCAGAGAGCTGGTGGGAATTGTCAAAATGAATAAATTTGGAGCAAATAATTGATTGAATAAAACTTTCAACAGCATAGAGAATTAGCAAACTAGCTTGAGTGAAAAGAATAGTCTTAAACTTTGTTTTAAAATAGGACATAGTTATGAATCTCTAATTTCTGAGGATCTACACTTGGGCTGCTCTTGAATAATTAAATCAAAAATAAAAATCCACAGACTTCTTCTGTCCAGTTGTTTGACTATTCCCCAACATGTCCAGCTCTGCTCTGTGTCTGCACTATTTCAGGTTCATGTCCATTTCTTTGTTTTTGCCATGTGCTTTTGTTTCCATCTTGGTCCTGTCTCTATTTCTCTCATGACGCTGGGTGATTATTCTAATGTGTTCACCTGTTCTATGTCTTAATTTTTTTACCATGTGGTTATTTCTCCCCTCTTAGATCTTTTTTGTTGTTTTTTTAATGAATTCTCCAGGTTTAATCTTGCCTACCTGTACCTGCAGATTTTGAAGATTCTTGTCCCTAAATAAAACATGTTGAGTTCACGCACTTCATTAAAATTGTGGTTTTATGATATCTTGACAAGTATACTGTCAAATTAATCATTAACACTAAGTTATATGGATGTGTAAATGAACATTTTATGATCTTCAGCACAAGTTTTCTGTAATATTAAAGTTTAAGGCTACAAAAAAAAAAACCCTGTCGAGGTCACAAAATTTCACATCGCTGTCTAGTATACCTCTGGGAAATTAGCTTCCACATAAATGAGAAAAAAAAAAATCAGCCATTATAAGATGAGATAATTGAGTGAAAGAGCAGTCGTGTCCTCCCCAGAGCTCCAGTGATACAGCAGTGAAGAGGAGGCCTATAAAAGTGCTGTGTGAATGAAGTCATCATTCCTCTTAACACTCCTGGTTCACTCGCAGAAGCGGCATGCCGCCCGGGCTGAGAGAGTCCTCATCATGAGAGCCCAAAGGTGCTGCTGTGAAACACCGATTTAATATTTTACTTCATATCCAAGGTGCAGCGTTTATGAAATATAAAATATAATATAAACCTTACTCATACAGCTAAGCTATAATGGCTAAAATGCTAATCATGCTTATTTTTTATTTATACCACAGTACTGTTGGATTCCCGACTCTGATTGGTCAATTTCCTATAACAGCAGCTCTTCAGACGTTTTGTAAAACCACTAGTTTCTCTCTATCTCGCTTTCTGTCTCTACATCTCTCTGCCTCTGTCTCCCCCCCTCTCACCTTGTCTCGCTCCACATTACTCTCTTCTCACTTTCTCTCCTGCCTCTCTCTTCCTGTCAATCTCTCTCTCTCTCTCTCTCTCTCTGTCTTTCAACAAAATAGTGGTTGTTATGGTAACACTGTCTGTCTGACTTCTTCCATCTCTCTCTCTCTGTCCTTTAAATGTAACTTGACACATGTACGACATGTCTGTAAACATGTATGACAATAGCTGTGGAAGGATTTATAAGGAATTAAACACGCCAGTATACAGTGGTATCAGAAACTAATCAATTCCTGGATGGTAATAGTAAGTCAGACTCCAGAGATCATATCGTCACATATACGCAGACCCAGACTCTGCCTCTAATAGTCTCTCTATCAGATGCTGTTTATGGCTAATACACACTCAGAGTGGAGATTTTCAGTCAAAATCTTTTAGTCTGCGCCTAATTTGCGTCTGGAAAAACAGTTCTAAATAGAAAGGCTGAAGATTTGATTTGTGTGGATTGTAATAAAGAGCAACACTTCTGTGTGTGTGTGTGTGTGTGTGTGTGTGTGTGTGTCTGTGTCTGTGTGTGTGCGCGTGTGTGTGTGCAGAGTGAGGGTTTTTTTTACACCTCACTGCCTTGGGTAATGGATGCATTTCATTAGACCGGCAGAGACGCAGACTGCTCTCTATGGGAGGCCGATGCACTGTATTATTTATTTCATTCAGTTTCCTCTTATACACTGTGACCCTTAGCAGAGCACATGCTCATTTACAGATTCTAACCACTAATACCCCCTACAGCTAGATACGCCCCCACCCACAAATATTCCCCACAACTAGATACCCCCTCACTCACAAATATTCCCCACAACTAGATACCCCCTCAACCACAAATACTCCCCACAGCTAAATACCCCCTCACCCAAAAATATCCCCAAAGTTAAATACCTCTGCATCCACAAATACCCTCCACAGCTAAATCCACCCAACCACAAATACCCCCCACAGGCAAATACCCCCTCACCCAAAAATATCCCCAAAGTTAAATACCTCTGCATCCACAAATACCCCCCACAGCTAAATCCACCCAACCACAAATACCTCCCACAGGCAAATACCTCCTCACTCACAAATATCCCCATAGCCAAATACCTCCTCAAATAATGTATTATTTGAAACCATAATTACCCCCCACAGCTAAATACCTCCTCAACCACAAATATCTCCCAGTGTGCATGGTCACAGATGGAACAGATTGAAATGTTTCCCATGAGCTGTTTAGATTATTTGATTATCATCTCTTTGTAGTGTTTCCAGCTAGAAACTACACTCATGTCACACACTTCTTTATGTTCTATTTATGTTGTTATTTCGCCTGAGTAAAAGCCCCTGAAACACATGCTTATGTCATGAGAACGTTCTGAATGTGATTGACAGGCGACTTGGAGACGCCTCCTCACCCTGACCGGTCGAATGTTGGGGCTCGAACATCAAACATCGGTCTTCTGAACAAACATATAATCTCTTTATCATTACTTAACATTAGCATCCATGTTAAAGATGTTTTTTTATGTAGTCAGTTTACTATCATTATGTAATCCCTCTCAGTCTGCTTGTATAACGGCTGAGTCGCAAATAGGCCACGAGTAATGAAGACCAAAATGAAATATTCATCACGGATTTTACCCCTCAGTGACTGTGCATATGGATGCTAAAGCTAAAAGCTTAAAACCCATAAATAAATGGATTGTTTCTCCTCATAGTTGTTTGAGCTAATGAAGTCTTGCAGAATCAGTGCTTGGTGCTGAAAGCAGAACTATTTTTGTAAGAATTTTTGTAAAGGTGAGACATTTTGACATCTAAGATGTCTGATGCTGTCTCGCACCAAATGTCGCCCTCGCTCTTCCTCCATGTGGTGGAATAAATTGTCCGGCTCTTTGGCAAAGGACTTCGGCCCAGATTGGCACCATATGGCGCGGATCGGCCAAGCGGATAGCGAGGTGTCGCCTTTTTTTTTATCTCCCCGCCTGTGTGGACAATAGATGATGAATGCCGGTCTCGTCTCTGGCACGGGGCCTGTATCTCTTACACTGGCTTTGTCAGCACTTTGGGGTTAAGACAAAAACACTCGAGCTAAGTGCAGATGAATTAGCTGTTCGAGTGCGCTCGAGCGTCGGAGCTAGCCCAGCGTAGGATGTGCGGGACAGAAAAGCTAAGTCCGTGGCAGTGGATATTGGCTCAGAGGAAGTGTGGCTGGAGCAAGGCAGTGGGATTACACGTTCTTTTAGTGCAGTGGTGAAGGATGATCCTCCCTTAGTGTAGTAAGACTCCAGCAGGGATAGAAACCCAATATCCAGGGGCTCAGAGAACTTTTTTTATTCCTTTGTCATCTTCTTCTTTCTTCTTCTTTTGAAGGGCTTTTCTACTGACACTAGAGTTGATGTCTAATGTCAAACCTTTCTTCACATCTCCCCCACATATAAGCTTCTACTCAGTAAAATCCGAACCTTTAAAAGTATTCAATACTAACAATTCCTGCAGATTAAAAGTGTCCAAACTCAAATTTGTTTGTTTGAGAGACGTGATGTTCATGACAACTAACCAAGATGAAACCGAGTTTCTGTTACCACCCTGAAGTTCACATCATGAAATGTTCTATTCCTTCCATACCACAGCAACGTTTAATTATTTAATGTTATTTTCTCTGAAACAACTTTGTTTCCATTCTTACTTACGTTATAGCAGCTATAAACAGTCTTTCTCTCATCGGCATCTCCTTTGTCTCTCTCTTGACGTTAATAAAATAAAAGAGTAGCAGCTTGCGATGTTACTGAGAAACCGCAAAGCGGCTACGCTGTCGGAAGACTTACAGCTTTACCTCTGACTGTTACAGAGAGTTGACACTGGAGACTCCTTCCATAAATGTTAAACATCTCCTTACAGAATACTTCACCATATCAAAGATAATACGTTTTTAATCTGTTTATGTGGCACATCCGCCAACAGTAACATCTGGTGGAAGGTGTCAGCGCATGTCACGACGGCGCCAGACGGTTGGTGCCAGGTAGCATAATGCTAGTTTGTTAATGCATCCGTAATCGTATCAGTGCGACGATGTAATGGCCACACGGTGCTCGAATCTTCAGCCATAACAGGGACACATTACCCTCTGGGTGATACGTCTTCCTGTTTATACTGACCCGGTGTGTGCTGTAATTAACTGGTAATATGGTTAGCGTGGCTGGTTATGTTTTGTAAATGACACAGATTATGGATGTAGCGTGTACCACTTCGGGAACAAATGGAACGGGGATACTCGGCTCTGTTTTTAGCTTTGTGATTAGGTTATTTTTTGCTTTCGCTACAAGAAGCAGGTGTAGGGTCTGAATCTTGTCTTACATCACTTGAAGAATAGATCAGCGAGTTCCAGCAGTCATATATATGTGTGTGTAGAGATTCAACCAGCTTTTGTGTGTCTTGGGAACTGAAACACTGCTATCGTTTCTCCGCGACCAGCTGTAGTGCTGCACTCATATCTTACAGTGTCATTTCCATAGGAGGACATCTTTAATCACCTTTTATGTCTAAGGTTATCGTTGTCCTCCATTCTGAAGTGATAAAGCCTGGCAAACGCCCATGGCAGCCATTTCACAGATAGAACACAATGTTGGCGTGTCATTTTAGATCATTAATAATGTTACTTTTGTTTGAGTTTTTATAGCCTTGAACAAGGTATTCAGAAGCCCATTGAAATTTGTTGTGTGTTAGCGGATAAATGACGGCCGAAAAGTCGTGACGATGAAAATTTGTGTGGGGGAAGAATGATTAGAGTGTGGTTAGAGTGTGGCGGGAATACATTATCACCAGCATGGGAGACTGTTTTAAAGTTTGCAGTCACGAATAGCTAAAAGAATATCACGATAAAAAAAATGACAATGTGCAAATGACTTTTCTATATATGTATAAAAACCAACTGGAAATTCATCATAACAAGCTATGTGTTTATGAACTTCTCCAGTCGAGCAGTTTACCATATTAGTAGTACGCCTTTTCTTATTTATATATTTATGTTCTGGTCAAATGATCACTTTGTATGGAGAAACAATAATACACGCTGCATTACTAAGAGATCCTTTGCTTTATTTGCTAAGTATGCATCTCTACTTCCTGACAATCATCATCCGACCTGCCCGCATTCACAACGAAAACCAAAGGAGGTTAAACAGAGTGTTAAAAATGATTAATCACCCAAATTAAATCAAATTTAGGGAATTACACATCCATTTATTATATAGTGTGTGTACTATGAACTGAGCTTATGTATGCTGTTAAATAAACTAATAAAGTAAATAAATAAATGGAAAAGACTAACTGAAAAGTATGGACCACCAATACAAACAAATAAGTCAATAATAATAATAATAATAATAATAATAATAATAATAATTTCCACTTGTTTACAGGAACACATGTCATAGATAGATAGATAGATTTTATATATATTACTATAAACGTATATAGTTAAGTTATTAAAGTTATTGCATTATAACATTATAATTCAGTTTTACTTATTATTAATTATATTAATAAATGTCATATTAATAATAATAATAATAATAATAATAATAATAATAATAATAATAATAATAATAATAATAATAATAATAATTTAATGACGTTTGTTTAAAATCCATGTTTCAAACTCTATTATATACTCTCAAAAATGAAAGGTTCTTTACGGTTTACTGAATAAGTAAGG
>JAQQZR010000013.1:10553207-10571757 GCA_030068235.1 Notoglanidium macrostoma | reverse complement strand
ATATATATTAAGCCAGTTTTGCATGAGGAGTCCAGAAACCTTGGAATTTAATTAATGCAAAAAAAAAAAAAAAACTAAATAAATTAATAAAGAGTAGGATCCTCTTTATGCTCCTAATTCCGTCACATCTCCTTATGACATTATTTAAAAAACATTATGAAATCCAAATGAAAAGATACAGTGATTTCCGTTGTAACTTTCCGCATTTTATTTTGTATGTATTTTATTTTATTCATATTTAATGCAATACATAAAACACCAAGCTAAAACAGTTCATGTTTTATACCAAATTACATTACGTTAGTGACAAGTCATTACCTGACACATTATAGCATGCGCTAATGCAAATATAACAAGTGGATATGTTTTGCATGTTTAATGTGTGCCCATTTGAGACCAACATTTATTGCATTTCATTTGTTTACCCTTTTTTTTTTTTTAACATTCTTTGGTATTTAGCAGAAAGCATAGTGCTTTGTTCTTCCTGTGAACATGTGATTATTATCAGGAAGCAGAGATGCATGTTTGCCCAAAAATATTTCCTGCACCTTCGTCCCTACTACACAGGAGATAACACGAGACGAATCAGTGTGCAGAATTACAGAGAAAATCCTAAATAGTCCGCAAAAAGCGAACAGTTTCTCTTAGTATGAATTTCACGTTGGTTAGGACATGGGAAAAAAAATCTATTTCCCTCAACTCACCATTTCCAATCACATGACTCTTCGAGTTCATCCATCCCTGAATAGATGGCATTGATGAAATATGTATGTTAGGAACAGGAAGGAGGGTTTTGAGGGAACAAAATGCTGAACACCGCATATTTTATAAACACATGCGGTGAAATGGCTCACTGAGCCGCTGCTGCAGCACCCTGAGGAAACAAAAAATAAAACGAGACAAGCAGATCGATAAGTGTGGTTACTCAAACACATATGAACTGCTTAAAAACAGTGAACAAGGCTAATAAGATTTATTTGCAATTGTATTCTATGCATTATATACTATATCTATTGTATTGGTATTACTATACCATTGTATAGCACAGCGCTGTTAGGTTCTCGGATCTGATTGTCTAGGTGTTGATTAATTGTATGATATTAATAGATGGTATCATTTCTATAGTAACACTTGTGCGGAGGGCGCTCCACAGAAAGATGTGTAAACATTGATATGGTGAAGAAGACATTTATGTAACATTTACGGAAGGAGTCTCCAGTGTCAGAGCTGAACAGTCTGAGATAAAGCTCTAACTTTAGGTTTTCTGATATCTTTAGGACAGAGGAGTTTACCTTATGTTTCGTGGACCTTACAAAGCATTAAATATAACTATGAGTGATTAAAAAATGTTGTTGTTCTTTAATAAATGAACAGTTGTAATTCATGGCGAATATGTGTGTCAGTAGTATAAGAGGAACAATGTTAGACTTTAATACATCGCAAAAATATTATTGTACATATGACATTGATTCATTGCATTGGGTTATGCAGGGTCCGTGACCATTCTTATATCTTCTTATTTAAGATCCTATATTAGCTGCTTAGTGACAATGTTCATTGTTAAAAGTGGCATACAAATAAAATTGAATTGAACTGAAATTAAATTGAACTGAAGAATTGTACAAATGGTAAAATATTATTGTATAAGAATTTTATAGTAGAAATTGGATATGAGGTTGTCATACATTCAGCAACTTTTAGCTAAAACTGGTGAATAATTGCAGTTTATGGCTAAAATGCTTTCCAAAGAAATATTTATCTGACTGTTCTGTTGGTCGATTCAGTGGTTAATGTTACACGCTATTTCCTGTCATTTCTTTCCCACATTTTTGTCAGCCGGTTGAATTTTGGCTGTCATCCCTGACCAGTTTGGAGAAAAATCGGAGCAGAGGCAGGCTTTAATTTTAGTTTGAGAGACGAGTTCGGTGAGCTCTGATGGATGTTCGTGAGCACGGCGTTTTCAGGACACGACTTTAGAAGGAAGTCACCTGCGGCCTTTCTCGCTCTTGATGTCTGGAAGCTTGCCCATGTCTCAAAGACCTGCTAATAAAATCAGATCCTAACCTTCACGTTTCTCATCACCTAGACTGGACACTCCTTTTACAGTAGACTTGTAAAATAAATCTGGGTTCTAAGAACTGTTGGATGTATTCGGTTATTAAGTTTACTGTTTTTGCTGGAGATGATGTTTGAATGCTGATTCTGATTATATTAAACAAGAGAGTATAAAACTGGTATGGGGCGGGGCTACTGTATGTATGAGCTCCATTTGTGATGTCACTAAAAGAGATCCACAGAATGAATCCAGGTATTTCATTGTCATTCTCTGATCATTTTCATGTTGGCCATGATTGGACAAGAGAATGACAATGAAATACCTGGATTCATTCATTCATTCAGTTTCCTGAATCTGGTCAGAATGAGTCCAAAACGGTGACATGGAGCCATCTTGTGGGATAACTAACGATAAGGAGGCAATGTGCTATTCTACTAGCAGTTAGCCAACAGGCTATGTTCGCTAGCCAGTCATATTATTTATCTGAAAAGGCAGGAGGACATGTTGGTGTTTCTAAATTGAATATCTATCCAATCCTGATATTTATAATGTTGATAAACCTGGGTAGAGCTAATTTTACACCACTGTCGGCAGTTTATTGGCCATTATAAAATAAACCATTTAAATTATTTGACATGTGGTCTTTATCAAATTTGGTCAGTCTTTTTTCTTGTTCTTTTTTTTTCACTTTAGCTCTTATCCCTGACTTCATCTCTGCCCCTCCTCTTACTCTCCTTCTACAGATGAATGTTCTGTTAGCAGCATTGGCACCTCTTGATTTTCTATTATTAAATGGCGAGGCTGCGATGGGGCTGTATTTCTCCGCCTGCTGCTGCAGTGATGGCAGCTGGAATTGCTCTGTTATCGCTGAATGGAATGTGTATATCATACCAATACTTCTGAGTGAAAAATCAATTCCCCTTGGCTTGTGCACCCTGTGTGTGTGTGTGTGTGTGTGGGTGGGTGGTTGTGTGTGGCTGGGTGGGTGGGCGGATGGGTGGGGGTGTCTGTGTATGTGTATGAAGGTTGGTCCTCTTCTATATTAACTTGAACTGAGTTGTGAATAAACTATATATCAGTCAGGGACATAACACATATGAAGGACTCCAGTCTGAGTCCGGAACTCAATCTGTCCTTTCTTATTAAATCCAGCTGTTTTTAGACAGAGACATAATTTCCCAGGTTATGTGAATTGGCGAGACAGTCATATAAAGATAGTGATTTATAGTGAAGCTACTGTTCAGGGAATTTGAGCAATGTGGTTCTGTTTTGTACTATTTTCCACGAGTGAGTGAATGGATGGCTGGATTGGTGCATATGTGGACAGATGGACCACTAGATGCTTGAGTGCTTGAATGGATGGATGGATGGATGGATGGATGGATGGATGGATGGATGGATGGATGGGTGGATGAGTAAATGGATCTGCCCAGATAGATAGATAGATAGATAGATAGATAGATAGATAGATAGATAGATAGATAGATAGATAGATAGATAGATAGATGATTGACTGGATGGATAGAGAAATAGATGAATAGTACTACTTGTAAAATAATGGTTGGATGATTAAATGGATGGATGGATGGATGGATGGATGAATGATTTGATGGTAAATGGCTGATAGAATAGATGCATGGGTAAAATGGATGGAAGGAAGGACAGGTACATGACTGTAAACCATAAAGTACAAAGACTACCTGGTTGGATTTTCTTCAATTTCATACGATTGAGTTACAAATTATAATTAGCTGTTAAATTTCAATATATAACCATTAAAATTGTTTGTTCAGAGCATTCATTTCTGAGTCATTTAAGGAACTAGAATGTGCTGAAAAGCAGGTTCACGTAAAGCGATTGAGTTTCCGAGCCTCTGTTTTCCCAGCCTGTTTGCTTCCCTCAACACAAAGAAGCACTGAGGCAGCATTGGGAGTATGCCGGAGCATCAGGAAGACGAGTAAACAAACAAATAAAAGAGCCTTCTGACAGGGGAGAAGGGAAGTCTCAAGTCAAAGCAGCGACTGGTTTGATCTCATTAGAAAGAGAATCTTCTTTTCTCTCTTTCTTTTCAGAAGATGCAGAACACAGTTGCACCTGTCAAAGCGATCCTGCATGCTGCTTTAGCTGGGAAAGTGCTGGACCAAGCCATTTCTTGAACAAGTTTATTTGCATTTTTATCACAGCATGTTGCCGCACATAGCGTACGGATGCAGATTGTGCACCCGATGTGCATACGTCATCTGTTTAAGCCGATGAATTATGGAGCAGGCTATGCAAAAGGTGAGGGAGCCTAAAAAAGAGATGGCATGATAATCCTTCAGATGAGGCACCCTGCTGTGTGAATGCATGAGAGAGAAACAGGAAGTGTGCATACAGATCCACGAAGTCACCGAGATCACATCGAGGACAGGGTGAACATCTCCTGCAGTCTTCAGAAGAAACTGAACTTGGGTCTCTGTATGCAAAAGAGGGGGGGTGGAGAAGTGCCATGGATGTAGGAGTTCAGGGCCAAGTGAAGCGAGGTGAACTGAAAAAGAAAGGAGGTAGCAGAAGTGAAGAGGGAGAACAAGACAAGCCCAGGGCGATGACACACCAGCGAAAGGATCTTACTCAATTAACATCTTGGCACAATTGCAGACTAATGGTGTATGTTCCTTTTTTTCAAGCATTAATTAGATCTGGCATTTGTTTCAGATCACTTATCCTGGCACAAGATTTCAGTCCACTGTCTTGTCCTTGGGACTACCCAAAGTCCTCTGGGCTCACGGTCTCATTGGACATTACTTACTAAGTGCATGGTGTAGGAGATTACAGTAGGCTGAGGGAACATGTGGGAAAGGTGTTTCAGTGACACATTAGCAGAAAATGTCAATAGTGCTATTATGCAAAGTGTTCTCCACTATATGGTTATATTTTTGAGTGGATCATTCATTCATTCATTCATCCGTTCATTCGCCAGTAATTACTCTATCCCGGTCAGGTTTGCAGTAGATTAAGCAGGAATACATGATTTTGTACAGTTTTATAGAAAATGAATGGGTAGATTGATGCATTCATAGATAAGTAGGAGAGCAAATATTTAGATGCTTGGATGGATGGATGGGTGGATGGATGGAATACACCCTGCATGGCATGCCAGTCCATCACAAGACACCATACACACACTCATTCACCGCTAGGTGTAATTTAGCTTAGTCAATCTACCTACCTACCAGAGGAAACCCACATGGACACTGGAGAACATGAGAAACCCAGCAACACGTCCATCAACAACTTCAGTTGATTGTAGTACTCTGAGGTCTTGTCGAAAGAGGAAGAATGCTCAGGACTTATTGTATTTAGTAACATAGAGTATTTAGTGGCTTATGCTTTATGACCAGTTCTTAAAAGCTCAAAAGACTCAAAAGACACAGGTTCAGACGTCATTAACTATCAGATAGTTAGGCAGGAACAGACGAGAAGGTTGTGGGTGCCAAAACCTTATCTTGTGGACCAAAAGAAAGAGATGGTAGTATGGTAGCTACATTAGATGTGGAGTTTCAGGTGTGGTCTGTTGCCTAACCTTTAGTTATTTGGATGTACGTCTTAGGTTGGCTGTGGTAGATGTGCTCTTTTCTGCAGAGCCAAAAGTTCAGTAGGTGGAACTGGACCTGATCCAAATCCCTAACCCATGAGATGCTTCAACCATTAACAACATCCTTATCCATCCTGACCTACATTATGTTATCTCCTGGACTTTTTGTTTGACTCTGCTCAGGTAGGAGGAGCTGGATCAGGCATGACACCACCCCCTGGACTTTTGGTTCTGCAATGAGGGGTACTATAGTGTTTATGCATTTGAGAAAGCCTTTGAACAGGTCACATTCAGATATCTGTTGTTTTTTGCTATGTGTGATGGTCATGATGGTCATGGTAAAGCACGTGGATGTTCATTGTTGGTGGTGATCGATCCTAGTTCTCATTCCACACCGTCCAGTAGACAGACAAAATCAAGGTAGTGGACTTGATGGTAATGGATGGCTTAATTTTGTGATCCAATTGGGACTGTCAACTCATTGATTGCTCCGTAATGCTAATTGACCATCAATCTTACAGTCCATCAATTCCTCTGCTGCCGGTCTGTCTACCTTACCTCCTGTACATACATATAGGCCTTTTAATAATCCATTTCAATGTTAAACAGCAGTTTATTGATTCAATGTCTAACATGTCTGAAACCGAGGTAGTATAAGAAATTTCAGGAGGTAAACATGTAATAAAAAGAACTGACTGTGCTTCAGCGACAATATTTATTTTGTACAACATTATAATAAGTCTAATGTAGCCAGTGCAGTACCAGTCATTGTACTGATATGAATGGCAGCTATTTTGCAGATTCTGGTGCTCCAATAGCAGTAGTTATTTTTCAGGTTTTATAAAATGCACAATAATTTTGCCGTGATATCCAGAGAGAAGTGTGAAGTAATACATGCTGGTTTTATACTTGATAAGCTTTTACTTCCTTTACTTCCTTCCTTTTTTTTTACTGTAATCCAGAGCGTGTTTATACTCTGTACATTACAGTCAAGGAAGAGTTGAGTACAAGTTCAGGAATTATATAAAATGAATGAATTGAGTCAGAAATAAATGGGGAGAACTGAGTATATGGAGCAGTCAAAACACAGTTCGATATGGTTAGCAAGTTCAAATCTAAAACTCGCAACAACAGACAAGAACCAGGAAAGCAGGATATGAGGGATACTAGTAGAGGTCAGAGCTATAATAGGAATGTGCAAGACATTTTGAAGAAAATGGTGGGACAGGAAGCTAAAGAAACCAAGAACTGTCAGAAATAAGAAAAAAAATTAAAAGGAGAAAAAAAAAACCAGGCAAAAAACCCCACCCCACTTTACAATGTGCGAAATGTTATTAAATTTGGTTAGAATAATTTCACACACTATTTAACAAAATTATACCAAAATATTAAATTACAGCAAAATCGTAAAAAAGATAAATGCCATTTATCTATTTCATTTAAACGCCTCAGTAATTTAAATTTAATTTACTTATAAACTGCACTGGATGCTGCTTAGTATATTTGTAACCAAAAAAATCGCCAGGACCTTTTATATCACATTTTATATGACATTTTCTACAATATGATATTCTTGATATAGTGCAAAAGTTTGTATCCCCATGGTTTCTGGGTATGTTGTACATTTACATACCTTTTACTTTTAATATTTTGGGTGTCATGAGCCTGAACGACATGATTTACATTTTATTTGATAAGTTACTGTCTGGAAACAGAGTCATGTAGAGCACTAGAGACTCCTGCAAAGACCTGAGAATATCATCGCTTGAGAAAAAAAAGGCAAGCCATTTTACACGCAAAACGTCCCACTTGAGAGCTTTTGTCGGCATTCTAGACTTGCAGGATATGATAAACAGTACGCCAAAGTGCAGAACCGAAAATGAACAGGAGTTGCTTTCAACAGCGAAGCAAAGTGCCGCATCAGCTCTGGGGAGACAACAGACACATCCTCACATCTGTCACTTCCTGCTCACACGTCGTCAGCTTCCAGAAGGACCTGTCGCTAACACTGCGAAATTTTTAATTAACCTTTCATTTCTCTAATGAAAATATAAAAAAAAGGCGTTTTCTTGATAAACCCACTGCAATGTGAGCTTGTGCCACTGTGGATCTGCTGTGATTCAGTGATGAAGATCATTTGAAAGACCTTCCTTGTTCCGTATTCCCTGGTGCTCCAGTGTGACATCGCTAAGATTTTTACCATATGTTGTTTGACCTTGTCAACCTCCTGATCTTCATAACATTAACACAGATATGACTTCATGTAGAGAATGTCATCGTGACACGTTTATCAGGTATAGTCAGCTGTCAATGCTTACTTTATATATAAGAATGAAATAAAACACTTGGATTTTAAGTTGCGAGCAACAAAATCATATAAAATGATCGCATTTTTGCTTATGAGCCAAAATTACAGCTAAAAACCTCAATTCTAGAGCACTGCTTAATCATGACCCTTTAAAAGTACAATGTAGAACCCGTCAACCATTTCCAAGTAGAACCCCTTTAGGATTTTAAAGAACCTACTCGAGGTGATCAATAACCCAACATGAAATAAGTACCCTTCAGGAACCTAAGGGATAAATCAAGAAGCATTAAGAGTACTTCAGTTCATTTAGGAACTCTTCACAAAGAGTTCTGTGCAGTCCATGAGCTTATGAAGATGATAACATCTAATTTCCTGAATAATATACACGTGCTTAACTCTCCAAAGAACCCTTAGAGAACTTAAAAAAACCTTTTTGAAAAGTAAAGTATAAGGTAAAATAGTAATAATTTTAATAATATAGTATTTGGGAACATTATTCTTGATGTCTATTGGGAATAAAAGAGTGCTTCAAGAGTTCTTTGGGTGATCATTGGTTCTAGATTGGTAAAGGGGTTCTCTGTGAAAGATCTACAAATCTCGAACCTATAACCATGATTTTCCATGGAGTTTTCCCTTTGGGACTTTTTTTTTTTATCAGAACAGGCAAGTAGATAAGAATAAGTAACTATCCAAAAACCTATAAAGAACTTTTAAGAAACCTTTAAATGTTAAATAGTAAGCGGTTTGATAATATTGCTGTGAAGTTTCTTGCCTGATCTCTATTTTTAATAAAAGCATGCCCAAGGGTTCTTTGGATGGTTATTGGTTCTAGTGTTGTAAAGAGGTTTATACAGTATATGAAATCTTTTCTGAAAGGAATGAACCTACATAAAAATTTTAGGATCAACCAGAAGGGATAAATCCTTTATGAATCCTTTATGCAGAGCACAGAAAGTAACGAAACTTACGCATCGTGTGGCTTATTTATGTACATGGTACGAATGACAGTCAGGTCCTGGAGATCAGCAGCACTCTGTGTAACTGGAGGGTCGTTCAATTTGGCCTCAGGCCAGAACTCTAGTTCAAACATGTTTGTACAATAAAGGGCCCTCAAGGATTGTGTTTCAGGTGGAGATTAAGCCGAGTCCTTGACAAAATGACCCTTGAATGAATGCTTGTTTGCAGCGCATATAAATGAACATGGAGAATGGCAGGTCTAACTTCAAATGAGCTTTATGATTTATATTGCTCTCAGCTGGGCGTGTTACAGCAAAGAGCTGACGTATCAAACACACAAAGCATAACCTTGTATCTTTAGAACATCATGTTTTTCCCGAAATTTGTGAGGATCTCTCAATCGTAACTACTAATTTCTTATTATATCAATTCAATTCAATTTTTTTATTTGTATAGCGCATTTCTTTTTAGCGGTTTAGCGGAAACATATAAATTCCAGTTACAAATTTTTATTTTTAATTTAAAATTTTATATTTTTTAGATTTAGTTGTCTAGTTAGATTATCGATAGACACATGCTGCACATACTATAGACTTGTACGCTGGATGCTCCACATGAACAGAATAAAAATGGTGTGTAATTGTTCATATGGCAAAGTTTCCTTTTCTAAGGAGACGTTTATGTAACATTTATGGAAGGAGTCTCCAGTGTCAGTGCTTTGTAACAGTCAGAGGTAAAGCTATAACTTTTCTGACATCTTCAGAACAGAAGAGTTTATGCTTTTTGTGGTTTATCAGTAACATGACAAGCTAAGATATATATATATATTTATATATATATAAAAAAAACAGGAAGTTGATTCAAGGATGTTCCACAATATTAAATGTGACTATAATTGGCAAATTGTTACTGTATATGAGGAATAAGTATTTCAATTTGTGCTGTTAACAATAAGGAAAATAATTCACTTCAAGATGATAACAGCGACTTGACTTGTTTTCCATTATCCAACAACACAACTGTTGATTAGTTTCCTGTGACTTAATATAGCTGTATTATACTAATATATACTAATATGAGAATATATGATGATCTGAATTATTAGTTGCCCTGTAGTTCACATATTGTTGCTTTCTGAATGATTGGAAATGAATAGCAGCCAAAATAAAAATCTGTCTTTTAGTCCTTTTATTAAAATAGAAAGAGAGGGTACAAGTCAGTAGAAACATTAACGTGGCATTCCTCAAGCATGGGACTGTTGTAGAATAATATTTGGGTCAGCTCCGAAAGAAAAGTTCAGTAAATTGCAAGCTGAATTTTTGAATAGCCTTTGATCGATGCTGGTAATTTTAAAGTTTGGCAACCTCTCAATCCTCCTGAGAAACTCTGAAAACGAGCTCCTAGGCTGTTTTCGTGAATAATTCCACTCCCACCTCCAGCTCTTTTCTCCACAAGCAAAGATTTCTTTTTTTTTTGTATGTGTGTCAAGAGACTTGAAGCAAAACACACTTTATAGAAAGAACTGTGCTCTATAAAAATCTGAAATGCAGATCAGATGTAGGGCTCGTGTTGATCCTGGAAGACAAGGCACATATATGGTATAAATTGTCCAGATCAAAGAGAATGTTGTGTGGTCTACACTGGGTGTGGGCAAAGTGCAGTAAATAGATAGATAAATCTATAAATAAAGGCATTATATACACTTGATATGCATTATGATATACTGTATATATAGTAGGTCTTAGTTTTTAAAAAATGACAGCAAAATAGTAGTGTTTAACCATAGAAATAAATTAAAATAAATGAAAATGTGGAAAAGTAGATTCACAATTCGCCATTTTAAATATTGAGTGTAAAACTTTAACAAATAAACTACATCCAATTATAATTGTAATTATAAAACATATATATATATATAAACATATAATAAAATTGCACAATATATTAAAATGTATAATTATATAGAAAAAAATATTTTATTTAATAATTGCTGGGAATTGACTTACTGACTAGGCCAAAAATGGTAGTTAAAGAAGGTAATAAAGTAGGCAAGCTAGTTAGCTAGTTAGTTATTACATTAATATAAACACAAATTTCTCAACCATAGTCATTATCCTTTTCTAAGAAAGTGTCTGAGGTAGCATGTCATATTTGTCAACTTCAAATATGTCTACTTATTTAAATAATTCCAATTCAAGTCTAGCTACCTGCAAGTTGATATGTAGTGTGTGTTGTGCTAGCAAGAGAGTTACATGGCAGCTTTGGTTTCTGATTCTGAAAAAAAAAAATCATTGGTCTAATTTATACGGTTAGTAAGAGCTAATGAGCGTGGTGCAGCAGGAGGTGCTATTCAGAATGAGTAGCATATATTACATACGTCTATATTTATTAACTGAATTTCCAGACAACTATGAATAAAAAACCAATACCCTGGGCATGAAATCTACTGAGTTGTGCACGCTACCCATTTCCGTAAACTGAAAAGAATTGTGTAAATTTACTTGGAGTTGACATCAAACATAGACCGATTTGAAACTAACCTTGAATTACCTGAGGAGAATCTCCAAATCGAAATGGACCATGTTCTAAAGTGAGCTAGGATTAGCTACACATGTACAGCATCCACACCTGACCCCTGTTATCCTGACACACTTGTGTAGGTCACTGCATAAACCTGACAAATTGTTAGCAGCCTCTTCAAGTGCACCATGTGTACATGCTTGACATTTCCCTAATAAAATACATCAGAAGAGCAGAATGTGAAATTTGTTTTTTTTTTGTTTGTTTGTTTTTTTTTAAATAAAAGATGGTTTCTGATAAGGCCAGAGCATGATGGAGGATTTTACCAGGTGAAATCGTGAACTTTCTTGAGTGGGACTCCTTCATTCAGTAACCATACAAGTACTTTGTGTTCCTCTCTTTGGTTTGTCTCTGCTGACAAAATGCTCTCAAGACTTGTTAAATTCAAATTTTATTTGTCACATACATGGTACAACATGAAGTGAAATGTTTCCTCTGCATTTAACCCATCCAAGCAGTGAACAAGTGAGAAGTGCACACATACCAGGAGCAGTGGGCAGCTCAATGCTACAGGGTTAGGTGCCTTTCTCAAGGGCACTTCAGTCACGGATGCAGAGGGACGGGAAAGTGATGTTCATTCACATTTCTCCTGCCGGTCCAGGGAATCGAACCAGCAACCTTTCGTTCCCAAAGCCACTTCTCTAGCCTTTAGGCCACGGCGGACCCATTGGGGGTCATCTGGGGGGGGGGAGGCAAAGGCATAAGTTTTTCACCACTGCTTTTCCCGAACATGCAAATAATATCCTCGAGAAAGATGACTCACTGTACCAATAGGAGCTCGCTTTTTTATTTATTTTTTGTCTTTTTATTCTTAGTATTGAGTTACAATAGAATGCACACAGTCTTAGTTGAGTTTAGTTTCCAGCACTTCAGTTTAATGGTCGTAGCTTGTCTTATGACTTTCTTTGCAAGAAATCCTATTGACTTGGGTTGGAGTGATCCTATCAGAGGAATACTATGTGCAGGGCAGGAATACACCTTGGACAAGATGCCAGTCCATCGCAGGGTGCCATTTAGATTCGCCAGTCCACCTACTGGCAAGTTTTTGGGAGCTGGAAGGAAATATGGACATGGAGAGAACATGCCAAACTGCACAGAGGGAGTAACCCCAGGCTACAATTGAACCCAGGATCCTGGAACTGTGTGGGTACAAGAGACAACTGCTTCTTCCAATTTATACATCGTCAATTCACCATTTCCTAATTATTTTACCTTGCAATAAGACAGCTATTAATCCAATACTGGTATGGCTAGCTTGTGCTCATCATGGAGTCCTAGCTCATTTTTTTCTAACTAACCTATATTTCTACCTAGATTAGATTTTTTTTTATTATTGTCACTAATGAAGATTAAATAAAGATTGGTATAAGTGTGGTGATGAAGTTGCTTAAGATGAAAATAGCAAATAAATATATTTAATTAAAAACAGTAGGGCAACTAAGCAATGAAAGGGCAGAGACAGGACTATAAAAAGAACAAAGGTGAGTGGCAAAACAAAGGCATGAAAACTTTGTCCTCAATGTTGATCTTTCTTGCTTGACCTCCAACTTCGAATTTGAATTGATACTTGCTGTCCCTTTTTTAGAGTTCTACATGCCTTACTCCCACTTCCTGTAGGATTACAGGTAAAACCCAAGCCTTGGAAAAAAAGAGTGTTCGATTGGTTGGTCACTCTGAATAAATTGTAACATTTCCACATGCAAACCTTCAACAGATGGTATCCTATTCACAAAGGATTCCTAATTGAACACCTTTAGAAAGCTAGAACCATTACAAAGACTCTCTGAGTACAGCTCTTCTTGCCCTACATGAACAGCCAGACCTCTCTGATAGTCTGAGGTCCCATTAATTCACAGAGGGCAAATGAAACAAGGCCACCACCCCACTCACCCAGAGAGCAAGCAATTATGCTATCTTGGACTTCCAAGAGACTTCCAGTCATATATGATTGCTGTGGCATTTTCAGGATTCAAGCTGTGAGTAATGGGATGACTCTTTAGGCAACCGAGACATATAGATCACAAGGTAGTAATGAGGGCTCTGTGGGAACATTTCTTGCTTTTGCACTCAGGAAGTAGTAGAAGCTGAATATGGATGTAAATACTGTACATTTATTGATCTGTATGAATGATGGTTCTCATTATTACATCTGTAGACATAATGGCAAGATTTTCTAAAAATCCAATGAGGATCATTTACGCTCAGTCACTTTGTAATGGGTCTTGATTCCAGTCATTTTGAGCACCTCCTGGATTTAGAACAGTTTTTCTTGGAAGTGAATGGAACGAGTCCAACTGGGAGACAAAAAGCTAAATGGTTTGGCTGACAATGCCAACTCCCACCTGGTTAAACATCTGTCTTTATTTAATCCGATATAAGTTTGATCAACTCACAAATTTGTTTATATGATTCAAGTCATTTGATATGGAACAAAGGTTAAGGTTTTTAAGTTTACAGTGAAGGTTAAGACTTGTTCACACAAAGACATTGTTCTCCCTTGGTCAAGTTTGCAAAACTTTCATGTCAGGTTTGAACAATTTCCACATATTATTATAAAAATAAATAGATCAGGGGGTCATCAATTGGTGGATCCAGCAAGGTACAAATATATTGTAGCATTTAATAAATTAGAGGAAAAAACTAGCTGTAGTTGAGTGAGACCCTCCAGTTTATCCAGTTACATGCCTTGACGTAAACTGTGTAAACAAAGAGTATTCAAGACCTGAGACTAGCTACAAGGCAAGGGATGAATAGTCAACCTTGAAAACGGACACTCTGTGTCGAGCACAGAGAAAATAATTAACTATAGAGTGTTGTTATGAAGTGGAATTACTTCATGATAGTGTATTATGAAGGCATTAGTATAAACCTGTGATTTGCCTTGCAGCCGGACCTCCTCTCTACGACAGGGTTATCTTTAGACTGGCCTTAATCTGCGGTTGTTTCTTTAAGAGTTATCATAGCGGGAGCCAGCACATGGTGTTCGGCTTCTTTCTTGCCAGTGTTTGCTGAGGATTTCTAAAATGAGAGCACTCTTTATTAATATTGACCTTCTCCAGAGTGGAGTCAAGAAGCCTCCTCATGAGGGTGACTTCACTCTACAGCCTTCATATGGGAGTTTACAAGTAAGGTAGCAGATTAGACCTGTGTCTTACAAGGAGCCTGATATCTCTCCAACAGAAAAAAAGTTCAAAACGAAGTGCATTTACTGCCAAACAGGTACTTGCAAGAGGTATATTCATTCTAGGCACATTTTGCTTGATTCATGCTTTCTATAATGCAGTGTCTACTGTGAATGAGTTTAAAGTGAAGAATAGACATCCATTGACCTGAGATTAGGATCGTGTAGTTCCTGTATCCTACATCACTGGTACCATCACAGGCACCTTGTCCTCTTATCAGCTGTTATCCAGAAGACCGGGAAATGTTCCCCAGACCTCAGGGAGTCATATCTCCAGCAGGAAAAAACCTACACTTACTACTGGGTTTATTCAGAAGAGGAAGACTTGACAATATTTTTCAGGCGAAGCCGACAGTTTTAGAGTCTTACTCTTTATCACTCAGGACATCTCATGTTTCTTCTGCATTTCCCCTTTGCTTTCTTTAATCCCTCTCCGCTCACCTCTCTCTCTTTCTTTCTTTCCTTCTATGCTGGCTGGCTTGATGATTTATTGACTAGAGGTGTTTGATGAAGCTCGGAAGCAGAATGCCACTTGATAGGCTCTCCAAGCGGTGGAAAAAATTTCAGGCCAACTTCACAGATAATTAGGCACTTCAGCTGGCAGATTTGATTTCTGTGAGCACAATGGTATTCTTCTGACATGGAAAGTGATCGGAAAATAGGAAGAAGATGAGGCAACTCTGTCACCATCCATAGTCCATGTCGCACTAACTTTCATAAGATTCATATTAGCCTTGATATCATGTTCTTTAAAATAGTTAACTCTTCCTGAAATTCTACTTTCTTAATGCAGTACTAATGCTGTGTCTACTGATACTTGGAAAGTTTCCAGAGTTCCATTGTTAATACTCTGCTTTGAAAAAAAGCATGGACGTCCAGAGCAAGGTCATATTTCTATGGTTAGTTTATGAATTTGATAAAAGATCTACACAAATTATTTCTGTGCAATTAGCAATTGTAGACATTTTCAGTGAGACTGCTTCACCTTTTGCCCATTATTTGTCGCAATGGATTTATCACGTTAAAAAAATTGTGCTGAAATCAATGGAATTACATCTGGCAAAAGGTACATATCAAGTAAAATAACATTTTCAAGTAGAAAATGATGCAAAGGCAACTCAGTGTAGTGTTGACTGTATGCGCCATCATGTTTGTTGTAATGTCAGGTGTGTTTGGTAGAGAACTCATCCAGCTAAGTGGGAATTCAGAGTTGAACAGGCGTTCCTTTGCACTTCCTGGAGGTCCGAGTGCAATGGATTGCAGCAATTACAATTGCGGCATAAAGTCACTTTCTTTCCCCTTTGAAACCTTCACTATTTTGGATCGCATTATATATAAGCCCAGTTAATAATACCCCTTGTTACCAATCTAATTTGAAATGTGAAGAAGAAAAAAATCGCAAGTGTTAAGCCACAGATAGCTGAGTGCGGAATTCGCTGGCAAAATTTTTTGTAGGATCTTTTAGGTTTGGCTGTGGGCATGAATAATACCATGATTGGGGTAAAACTGAACCCTTAAAATTCTTAAAACTTCTTATAAAATACGTTTTAACATTTATTTTAAGAAACCCACTTTAACCATTGCAAAATATCTAACCCATCTCATTATTTTTACAAGGTTTCTTTGCTCTTTTTGTGTTTTGCTCTTAGATTTGTAGTAAGACTGAGGGTTTTTATTTTTTTTTTAATATAATTAGCAAATACACTTAACTAGCTTCCACAATAATGGATGCTAACATTAGAGCATTAAGCACAGTCTAATCATTTACTGCATTAAATTAATAATTGAATTTTCAATCTATAATTTATTATACTGTATGTTGTACTGTAGGTTTAAAGGACCCTTTCAGTAGGTCAATACCACAATATCATGATACATTTCAAAATAAATCATAGAGAAGGATTACTTTTATTCTTCCCATGATCTTCAGGAAATTGTGATGATGCAGCTTCCTGTGGAACATGTGACTTGGGAATATTTCAAACATTAAATAATGCAACACTAAAAAATGAACTCATGGTCTTCATTAATGATAAAAATATTCTCCATTTTTTTTTATCATCATTGAACAATTTTAATGAATATATGTGAAGGTATAGTTCTAGTGAGCTTGGACAGTAAATATTGTTTCAGATTTTAATCTGAAACATTCAGAGGTGGTTGTGAATGATACTTTACCTGTGTTTAAAATGTCTTCTACCTTTACATACCGATATAAAAATGGCATCCCAATCATGAAATCACGTAAATACATTTCTGATACCATGATGATCTGTAACCATTTTGCTTCTAAACCAATACTGAAATCCAGCTCATTGCTGAACTAGCAATACGCTAACTATTACTAGCTATATAACTATCTTGGCTAATGTTAGAAATGAACGAGTTTGATCATTATGGTAATCTTATTTTTTTTGCAAATTGAGACTTAGATTCTGAAATCCAACATGTATCCAACAGTGATGAGCTAGCTTACTAGCAGCTAGCAAGCCTCCTACAAAGCTAATTTTGATGGCTTGCTGTTTTTTGTGAAGTCGTACATGCTGTAATTTTTAATCAAGGTAAACTTTCAGTAGTTTCTTGTGCATTTATCCTTCTCTTATTTTTGGGCGTCTGTGCCAGTGTATTTTCTAGGTGTGAGCAGAATTGCCTTTATCCCTGGCAATACATAGATAAATAAATAAATAAATATTAATTCCAGAGATGGCTGCATCTTTAATTGGCAGATCAGCTTCTTATAGAAGTTGCTGTGACTGGAATAGTTATTAGTACTCTCCATTTAACCTCAATTACCACATGCAGATTTTACTGCAGAATAATGTAAACTCCACCCCATGGGCCAGGTATAGTTCTTATAACATGGAATTACGATGCAGAATCGGCTCTAATGTGCCTTGATTTTCTCTTCTTTTTTCTTCCTCGTTCTCTAACAAGTATAACAAAAGTATCTTGAGGTTGTTTAAGGAATATAGCTGAAAGTAGCCCTTTATTATCCAGCCTCTGTTGAAGCTGCGCACTTGTAGTTAATGATCCTGCAAAGCGATAAAAGTCAAAGTAGTACCTCTCTGTGTGTGTGTGTGTGTGTGTGTGTGTGTGTGTTAGTTGGGGCACAGTGTGAGCGAGGTTGAATTAAAATAGTAGTTGTTATCTATGCTGTTTAACATGTGTAAATATGCTGCTCAACAGTGCTGCAGAGATTTTTATATTCATATGTGGTCACGCTAATGCTGGGGCTAGAGCATTAAGAGAAACATTGTGTGTGTGTGTGTGTGTGTGTGTGAGAGAGAGAGAGAGAGAGAGAGAGAGAGAGACAGAAAGAGAGACAGAAAGAGAGCAAGGGAGGGAAAATGAGAGAGAAAATTGGTATGCTCATCTGCATGCTTATTTTCTTCCCCTAATAATTCCATTACCTCTCTAATTTCATTAATGGGGTTTTAAAAAAGCGGAGGATGTCAGGGGTAATTAAAAGATAAGGTAAAGCACTAAAGGCACTAATTCTCTCTTCTATCAGAGCCAGCAGCAGAAACACAGCTCTACACAGGACCAGTTGCTCTGTGTTCATTATCATGCCATAATGCACGGGATACATCAGTGTTAATTCCAGACAAGCGTGTTATATATGTTTTGCAGAAAAAGAAAATTCAAACAGTGACGCACTTTTGTTGTTAGTGTCTTGTCAGTAATTTAATTGCTTCTTCACTTTAGTTTAAGTGAAGGAAGTGATGTCATGACATGCCTTTTTCTTAAAAATAACTGACAGTGACTTACTGTTTCACTGCTCTTCAATTATTATATGTAAAAGATGACAGAATGAATACATTCATGGATGGATGGATGGATGGATGGATGGATGGATGGATGGATGGATGGATGGATGGATGGATGGATGGATGG
>JAQQZR010000013.1:10531091-10552775 GCA_030068235.1 Notoglanidium macrostoma | reverse complement strand
GATGGATGGATGGATGGATGGATGGATGGATGGATGGATGGATGGATGGATGGATGGATGGATGGATGGATGGATGCAGGATTAGATAAATGATTTTTAGTTTATAGTTATAGATTTATAGTTGATTTATTGTTAGATGGATAAATTGGTGGGTGGGTGGATTCGATAAATGGATGGATGGATGGTTAGGTAAAAGTATGGATGAGTGGATGGTTGGTTGGATGGACTCATGGATGGATGTCTGAATAGATAGATAGAGGGACTATTTAATGCATTTAATAGAATGTATGGACAGCAGGATAGATAGATTGATGGATGGATGAGTGAATGAAGGGATGGATGGTAAAATGGATGGGTGGATGGAATTATGGCTCTCTAATCCAAAAAAAAATAAATTGTAACTCGTATCAGTGCAGAATGATGCAATGATGTGAAACTAAATCTGATAAATCCGGTGCTGGTTTGTCACAGATGATCTACTGGGAAGTTGAAACTCAAACTTTTGGGCTGCATTCTGCTGAAGCAAGAACAAACTCAGAGCAGCGGCAAATTTTCACAGTATGAAACAATTCTTTGTGGAATTCAAACAGCAGCGGGTCAGCACAAACACGCTCGGCTCTAGTGCCGTGCCATATTTCTGCACGACAGTTGACCCAGAAGAGCTTCTGTTTTGCAGGTTAACAGGAGAAATAAAATCGTCTTCCTTTCACGAGAAATATGCAGCTGCGTTTGGAAAGAAGCTCCATCCCCCGATGTGCACCGGGGACGACACGGCACGCTGCCTCGCCTCCGTGATTATGAAAGATAAAATATGACAGGTGCACAATGCACATCAACACACATGATGCATGAACAAATGGAATATTAGTCAGGTACCTTCTCTTCCACAGCGGCCTTGTAGAACTGCGGCTTCGAGTCAGAGGCCATGTTTTGAATTTTTTCCTCCTCTGTGATTTTGTCTCTAGTACAGTTCAAAAAGAGAGTAATGAGAAGCGTTTCTTGCCGAAGTTGGCGAAGCGTGTTTGTGTATTTGTGCACTCATCACGTCTGAGATTCTGAGTGTATTACTATTCAAAGTGTACCATGTGCACGGTGCATCAAAAAGCCGAATGCGTAGCTCGAGGGGAGACACTGACAGACTTCATGTGTCTGATGAATGCCAGAAGAAGAGTGCCGTGTTCTCAGATTCCAACTTTTTCTATTCCACAGTCTCTTTCCCCAGGCGAATATCTGCTGTCATGTGTATGCATGTTGTCATAGAGTCATATCATGGATTATGATGATCTACGTTGTGCCGTACATGATACGACTGTAAATATGATTTCTGTATTTATTTGATACTACTGCCATTTCAAAATCTTCATAATTTACTTATTGTGTTAGCGATTTGAAGGAAACGTGGTCTATAAATTTCAGTTCAGCCCTTACAATGTCCTCTGCTGGATTAACGTCAACACAAGTTTTAAGGTTGTCCGTGAGTGACGTGTGATCCCAAATCAAATTGAATCAAGTCAAATTCCTGAATTTTGCCAACTATTTTCTCATATATTACTGCTGCAGGAGAAAATCGATTATTTCAAAGAAACTGATTCATTCTCTTAGAATAGAATCCTTGATTAAGTGATCCTATGAATTATTCTGCTTTGATGATTTATAGAAGATAACAGGATGGGTGGAGGGATGGACAAGTATTATAGAGGGATAACACCTTTTGCATGCCTGTTTGCATGTGTAAATGGATGGGTGGATGGAGGGGGCATGCATGCATTAAAGACAGGATAGATGAATGGATGCAATGTGTAGGTGGATGACTGTATGCATAAATAGGTGGATGGATGGATGGAATGGGTTGGTGGGTGGAAGAACAGAAGAGTAGTTAGAGGAACAATTGCATGTCCAAATGGATAAATAAATGGATGGATGGGTGGATGGATGGATGGGTGGATGGATGGATGGATGGGTGGATGGGTGGGTGGATGGGTGGATGGATGGGTGGATGGATGGATGGATGGGTGGATGGATGGATGGATGTGTGGATGGATGGGTAGAAGAACAGAAGAGTAGTTAGAGGAACAATTGCATGTCCAAATGGATAAATAAATGGATGGATGGATGGATGGGTGGATGGATGGATGGATGGATGGATGGGTGGATGGATGGATGGATGGGTGGATGGATGGATGGATGGGTGGATGGATGGATGGATGGATGGGTGGATGGATGGATGGATGGGTGGATGGATGGGTAGAAGAACAAAAGGGTAGTTAGAGGAGCAATTGCTTGACTTAATGGGTGGATGGATGGAAGGATGGATGAATGGATGGACAGGGAGATAGAGGGACATATACATGCACAGAGGGATGGACGGAATGGAGGCATGCATGCATCATAGGCAAGGCATGGATAAATGGATGGATGGATGAGTAATGTTTTTGTATAAGAGTGTAGAGTCTGATTTGGAAAGGGATGTGCAGCTGTGTTTTCAACTTGATGTGCAGAAACAGAAGGTGTTGTAGCAGAAATAATCACACCCTCCTCATCTTCCTCTCCTCATTTCTTTCACTGTGATTCCCTCCTCAACCTCTCGACTGTCAGGATCTGAATGGGAAGCTCTCAGATTGGCTTCACCACTTCATTACACCCCATTTTTCCTTGATGAGCTGTTAATCCCGGCTGACAGTTAGAGCTGAGAAACGTTGCAAGCAGCTGAAGTGAGTGCAGAATAGATTATCTGTCTGTAGCTACATTTCCATCTGAATGTTCTGGAAACTAAACAAGTTTCTGAAAAGTAAGTAAACTGCTTTATAGTTCCATCAGCCTGTTAAGAAGAGTATTTTAGAGATGAAGATGGTGGTGATGAAACTGGAAAATCACTTTCTAACAAAATCATTTTTATACCATATTTCCCTTAATGATCAACAAAGTTATTTTTGCTAGAAAAAAGAAGTGGCATTATTGAGACTTGTTTTCAGACGCTTTTACAGAAAAGGTTAGGTCTAGTAACCTTCTGGGCCAGATTTTTTATTTGTCCCTCTTGAGGGAACCCATAGATCCTTACGATAGATTGTTTCTCTCTCAGAATAGGTTAAATCTTTTGACCTTTTTCCATTACAAATTTTAATTTATTCGTTCTAAATCAGTTCGAGGTTTGGGCCAATCGATGAAAACGAGTCACTTTATCAAGTTTGAAAGTTTTTCATCGAGCTGCGATCGGAGAAAACGGTAAAATGTTCTTATGGTACATGCCATAATCAAAATCCACCTAGAACCCCAAAACAGGTGGGTTGTCTTTTCAAACAGGAAGACACAATTTTCCAAAGAAACATTGACTGGAAACCTATTTTTCTACTTTCTTTCATTCTCAGTGTGTCTAGCTACAGAGTTGTTTAACCTTTAAACATTGTAACACACCAGAGTTTTTTTCCTCCGTGTTCAATCTCCGTGCTAAATAAAGATGGCACAGTTTCACTCTCCGGTTTCCTGATGAAAATGATGTCACTTTGGCAGAAACAAATCCGAACACAATTACGCGTTTAACACGGCCGCTGATGGCAAACAAACAGAAATAATTGTCGAGAACTACAACGTAAGCTTTTTACACAGGCAACAGATGTCGAAATAAGCAACGAATATCTGCTAATCTAATTACACCAGCGTCTTTTGCTGATGAAGCGGACTTTTTTGTGGCTATAACATAAATTAATGCGTCTTTGGAGAGCGCCGTAGGGTGCTATTGAGATAAAAACCAACCTTTTTTTTCTTTTCTCATTTGTAAAGTGAATGAATAAATTCTCCCATGCGTCTGACAGTCCTTGGGAGAACGTGTCCCATCAAGCCTTTCCTTTGTACTTCCGCCTCCTGCTGTGTGCTAGTCCTTGAGAATGATGCCAGAACGTCAAGACGCATACACGCTACAGGCATTAGCTCAGCCTGACAAACACACACCACATGCTAATGCAGTAATTGCGCGCTATTCGGCTCCCACGGACTCGTCGTGTCCTATGCAGGCGCTTTTGGGATAAAGAATCGCATAAATATTTACACGGTGATGTGAGGCAGCTGTTGTCTCAGTAGGCCAGGAGAGTGGAGAGCGGAGACGGAAACACAGGAGTCGTTCTGCTGGAAAACAGAGCTGTGAGTGTTAGCAGCGCTGATGCAGCTTCACCACTCTGTTCACGTCCTCCACATCACCTCTGTATCGTCCCCTCACCCTTTCAGCTCTTTTTTTACATAATACATTCTATAAACTCCTTAGCATGCTAGCATTTGCACTTATTATTTCACTCGTTTTTCCCCTCGAAGTGCTTCTTGTAGTGATTTCTTTCTTTCTTTCTTTTTTTACTGCTGCTGCTACAGTTGTAAATCAGACGACACGGTCGGGTCTGCGGTATGGCCTGAGCCGGAGGCAAATTTCAAAACACAGATGGTCGCTCTGTCTGACAGAAGGGTGAAAGTCTTGGGAAAAACAACACGGACGTGTTCATGTCTCTTTCGGTGCAAAAGAGGAACAACAGAAATGGGCGCCCACGTTTCCTGGGATGGATCGCACAAACATTGAAGCGAAACAAGCACCATTGGTAGCACTCTCAATCACGGCGTTTTCTCCAGCGCGACGGGATAACGAGCGTCCCCCTGCTGTTTGCTAATTAGTATTGATGACTCTCTTTATATTGACCTGAAATTCAGTCACGGCTGCATTACAGTTTGGTCAACGCATGCACACGGGCTCTAATCCAATCAGCATGCAGCGTCCCTGTGTATTATAAACACAATTACAGATTTCCCAGAGCTCCTCGGTCCACGCCGCGACTCCAGATTGACTTTAATGGACGCGCAGAACCAGAATGAAAGCGAATGTTTGCTTACGTGCAGTCACGGCGGATCCAGCAATCAGATCAGGCTCGACATGTTCCCACTAACCATTCTGCGTCTATCCAGTTTATATCATTAAAAAAAAAAAAAAAATCTGACATGATGTTTGTTCCCAGTGTAGAGACCTGTATTTTTTTATTTTCGCAATAAGGTTCAGGAAGTGGAGCAATTATCCAGTAAACCTGTTCATGCATAATCCAACATCTTGCTTCATTTGATTGCAATCTGGAAAATATCACACAGCAAAACTATCCAATGTGTCACAGAAGTCATTTGCAAAACATTGTCTGGTAGCAAGGTGGTGTCTGGATCAGAAATAATCCTCAAGAATAACTGTCAAAAAAGCACAAATCAGATCTTACTGTCACTAGGGTTTACTTTTAAGTGTTTATGTGTTGAAGGAGTAATGACTTAAAATGTATTATATATATATATATATAAATATATATATATATATATATAGATATATAGATAGATAGATAGATAGATAGATAGATAGATAGATAGATAGAAAATGTATATTTTGCTGAAAATGCATTTTTTAGCTGTTTCTTTTCCAAGAAGAAAATAAATATAAGAACTATAACCACAATAATAAAAGCAGCCACATTATTATTATTATTATTATTTTTATTATTATTATTATACATAATTAACCCGATTGCTTTTTTATGTTGGTTTATTGTTTGTTATTAGGTTTATAGTTATATAACTACTTAAAAAATTAAAGGTAATTATAAAAAAATATATATCTATTTGCATTTGATGTATTTGTACTGTTTTTTTGACCCCCTCAGATGAGTTGAATCGTATTCGATTAAAGCGTGACATCCCGAACCTGAAGCTCAGTGACCTCACATTTTGTGTTAATGTCACACTAGGAAATGCAACATTGAGTAACTCTCGGTTTCCTTCTTCACTCATCGGCGTGTTTCATCACTTTCTTCGATTCCCCGTCTGTCTGCAGGAAAAGGGCCATGTGGCGGTGATCTTCAACGTGGGCACGGACGACATCAACATCGAAGAGAAGTCTAAGTTCGTGAACGACGGCAAGTACCACGTGGTGAAGTTCACCAGGAGCGGGGGTAATGCCACGCTGCAGGTGGATGACCTGCCAGTCATTGAGCGCTACCCCACAGGTACGAACCCCGAAACACTTCTCCTTCCACTCTGCAGATCTTCAGCTCTCAGAGATGCAAGGCTGCCTTTAGGATGCTGAGAGGTTTCTGTCAGTGTTTGCTGCTTTGTGTTTTTTTTTTTCTTTTTTATGCTAATGTTATATAACCTTATAACCATATAGTATTTGTCTATAGGGCCAGATTCTGATTTGGGGGGAATGCATTAGCTGCTTACCATGACTACATAATAAAATACACCATTCCTTATGTTCCTGTGGAAATCTGGACATCCATATTTTCAGTAATTTCCTGTCCAACATCAACAGAAATTCACCAAGCAACACGGCACTCTCAGCTACTTCGTATTAATGTGTCAGATTTTGTACCCGCTCTTTGAGGTGTTTTCACTTCATAGTGTAAAATTTCCAAGCCTGTCAAGCTGTATTCACTTCACACACATTAACAAACACACACCTGCAGTGCACATACAGGTGGCCAGTTTTACAAATACGGAAAAAAGGTCAGATGTACCACATGGGGCAAACTGAAATTTGGCAATTCAAGTGGAAAGAAAACAAACAGACAGGGGAAAAAGAAACATGGTGGCGGGTGCATAAATATGCTGAGCTTAACAATGCACTTTTGAATAAACAATTAATTGAGTATATATAATTTGACAGGATAATCAAAAAGTCAGCAAACATTATGTAAATTAACGTACGTTAACCTGTAATTCCAGTATAATCTTGATTATTTTCCTGAAACAGAATGCCTTGGAGTGTTTTATTCCTCATACTTCCGTGATTTCAGGCCAATTCCCATTTTTATTAATTAAAGAATCATACTTTTTTAAGTGTTTATACTGAAGATATGTTTCATTTTGCGGAATAAGTTATTTATAACGAGTTATAGTTTATTATACCTCGGCCAATGTATGGCGTCGCATCACGTCGCAAAAACCAGTTAATTTCAGCTAAATTGCAACTTTGGAATATTGCCAATGAAATATTTCCGATTGTTGTAAATCCCCTCGTATTTTCGCTATCACTTTGTTGTCCACGTTTGTCGTGATGCCCCCAACATGCGATCTGATTGGTCAGGAGATTAAAAAAAAAAAACAAAAAAAAAAAAAACAGTTGACATCAATTATCCAATACTTTGGAAGCACTGATGAGAGGGAAAAAAAGCGCAGCACTTTTTAAAAGCGTCCAAATTAAACGGTAAATGTGAGCTGCAGTTTGAGAGAGAGAAAAAGGTGTTAAAGCAGCCTTCCATTAAAAATCTATTTAATAGTCCCTTAGTGCACCATTTAAAAATCAATCTAATCGTAAAAAATAATTCCACACAAGCAGACGTACCATCACTCCAACACATTTTATTTGTCTCATTTGTGCCGAGTCCCAGATTGTCGATGATTCCAGGCCAAATATGGCTGAATTTAGACAAATTAAGCCAAAAGCAGCTCAATGTTTCACAGCATTTGTAGTCAGGACCAAAAATTGCCCATATTCAGCCGACCGTTTCGAATGATTTGGGTCGAAAGTTGCCAGACTGTACGTTCTGCTCCATATCGCGCCAACGATACGGCCATATAAAAGTGAGCTTGGCAGACGGATTTGGATGAGTTAATCGCAGTATTGTCCATGGCGGCATGTGAGCCAGATGAAAGTATGAAGTGTGGGCCGGCGCCGAGCCATTACTCATTCTCTATCTAGAGTATAATTACTCTCTTTTCATCCAGGTCCTTTCATTCTGTTTCAGGAAAATAATCAACAGAATTATAACCTGCCCTCTGTTTAATGTGATTCAAACAACGAAGCGCGCATGTGTGGCCGTAAGCAGTGAAATCACTTGAAAGGATTGAATAAAGTTTATTTGTTGCTGTCATAAACCCTTGCAATGGATGAATCCCAAATTATAGAATCCAAAAACTTATAAAGTCTATCGTTACAAAATATGTTCAACTCAAATATCCGAATTTAACATCTGATAGCGAATGAAAAGTGCAGAAACGTAACCTGAGTAAAAAATTCACTTTGTTCTTGAAACATTACTGCAAGTACATGAAAAGGCAGAAAACTGCTTTTCAACAATTAAAATATCTATCTGTGCCGTAGTACAATTATATTTAATTAATTTAATTGTTATGCTAGTATATGCACAGTTTTTTTCAATGATTTTAGCCAGCTAGTTCTGATCTCCTAGCTAGCCTTAGCTTTAAAACCTTGTAGCTCTAAAACTGCATTGTAGCTCTAAAAGCCCTTAAAGCTCTAAAAAAAAAAATATGAGTATATAACTAACCAAGCATAGCAGAAATTCATTCAGTTTGTTCATATATAACTAACAGTATAATAAAATAAAAAAGATTCTTTCATTTATCTTAGGTTTTCTTGATCTTTGATCTTTGTCTTGTCTTAAAACTCACATTTTTACTGTGGAAATTAGTTAGTTTTACTTTATTAGCATCTTCAAGCTAGCTAGCTAGATAGATAGAATAATCAAACCTTGCTATTTTAGCTAATCTCAGCCTCCTTGTTCAATTAATGTTATTTTTTAATGTTACACTAGATGTATTTTATTAAAGGCTTTATTTGGCCAACTAGGTGTAGCATTTAAGTCAAGTTATTTTACTGTTTTGTGCACAGAAGTGTTATCCCTTCAAATTGTGTAGCATAATTGGGTCATTTTTTTCATTATATTATAAAGTTAGAAGTGTTTTCAAAATAGTGACAGTTTATCTCTGAACGTGACACTAAATATTCATACTTGCCCATCTGCTTATAAGGAATTCAGTGTTGACACACCTGCTGAAGATGTCAGACAGATTGGAAAACTGTCAGTGGCAGGTTACCAGTCTGTAACGGAAGATAAAAAAGAATCTATGCTAACGTTTTGATCGCGATGATTGCTTTTTCAAATATGCTCTTGATCAGATTAATTCAGTTGCCTGTTGCTTCTGAAAAAAAAAAAAGTTAGACGTAAATAAAAGCTCAATTTCACCAGCAACACTGACAACAGTTTTGTTTTTTAAGGAAAATCAAACACCATTGCTGTGAACCTGGGTTTTACTGAGAAGTTCTGAAATTCAAAATGGCTCCCCAAGTCCGGATCTGGCCCTAACTTTGAAATGGCAGTGCTTAGGTTACTTGGTTCAGTAGTGTTTTAACATGCAGAAAGGTTTTGACAAAAGTGGCAGATGTTTAAAACTGGCGCATTGCTGCTCAGTGGTTGTCAGGCCTTAATAAGGAAAATGTCGATTACTGGATGGAATGGTGTGGTTTAAGGTCACTGTTGGTCGGATAAATGGTTTCTCTGAGATGTAATCATGAACAGAATGAGAATTACTTCCCACTACTATATATGTGCAATAAAGCGTTTCTTTTTTTTTCTTCTTGATTAATGAATCAAGACACGGTAGTGATATCCCTGGACTGTAGATTGTAAAACCATTGACTTGATTATTCTTAATATAATAGCTTCATGCAACAGTTTACAGCACGCTAAAATATTAGGGACGAACCCTACACATGCCACAACTCACCATTCTAGGAGAACCCTTAACGGGTGTCGATTACGAAGCAAAGGGTTTCCGGATCAGTGTGCATGACATGAAGCTCAGAACCCTTAAGGAACCGCTGAAAAATTTTGCTGAGCATGAGTTGTTGTTGTTTTTTTCACTTTTTGACGAGGAAAAATCGATGATGAAGAATGTTTGCGAGTGACCTTATAGTCCATTATAAAAATAAAATGAATGACAAGAAAAAAATCTAAATCTTTGACAAAATGTTATGAACTAAAGCAAGAAGAAAATGTCAGAAGAAATCAGTTGGACTGCAGTGGAACGTAAAGTTTGTTGGTATTTATTTGAGTTTTCACTGCTCCCAGGTTAACACTATGACATACTTTTTATCCAGTTATAGTTACATTCATTATTGTAGATCATCTACAAAACCAGTTTCTGTTAGTACCGGAGTTATAGCAGCGGTAAACAGCCTTTCCCTCGCAGGAACACTTTCCCATGGTGGAAGAAGTAAAGTTACAGCTTTACCACTGATACTGGAGGTTCCTTCCGTTAATGTTAACTGAACATCTCTTTACAAAAAACATCACCGTATTAACGACAGAACATGAGTTTTAATCCATCTATGCATTAGAATGAGCACATTAATGGAAACCTACTGTCAGAGCTGCTTTTATAGAAAAATAATCAACACTAATAGTTCTGACCAATCAGAATTCAGACTGCTGTGATGTAATAGCGCTATTTATAGGACCTTCTGAAAAGGAGAGATGCTTTTGTTCCTCATTATTTATATCTTTGCATACATAATTAGACATTTTTCTTACTTGTGAACAGAAAAGCCAATGCTTTTCCCTCGTTTTGTCTTGAGGGTATGCAAACTTTTGCATTCGACGGTACTTGCCTAGCGTCATGCGGATGTCTAATGAATGGTAATGAAATAAATAGCGTTTTAGATTCAATGAGCTGGAGGAAATGAGGTCCAAACATCGACGTATGACGTATCATATGCTTAATAACATGGGAGCGTGCTTCTTTCAAGTGAAAAATATTATTTTTAACCATCAGCAACCTGCAGACACTCTGGGAAGAAAATCTAATTTTTACAAGCAGGAAGGAGGCCATTACGCACTATAAGATTTAATCAAGGAGAAATATAAGGGAAAAAAGCTGCTCTGTTCTTAGTTCCCGTTCATCCGCTAAGTGCTGCTCTGAGAGAGATGTGTAGCTGTAGCAGTTTTGAAGTGTGCGCTCGGATTTCGGCCCAGGCTGTTAACCCTGAGGTCCGGTCCTCCACATTTTAGCTGCCTGTCTAATGCCTTTAATTCCCAATCCTACCTGAGCCGAGCAGCAGCCACGGAGACTCCGTCATGAAACGCTCTTTCAGGGTGATGAAAGTGACAAGTGTGGCTGAAAATGTCAGCAAACATCGCAGGAGAGACAGGAGACGGACAGCTCTCATTCAGCGCTAATGATAAGCACGTTTACCAACCATCATGCTCCATTTCAATCGCAAATGGCGATGTTGGGAAAAAAATTAATAAAACAATGACAGGTTATCCTAGAAAGCTAAATATTGTAGTCTATTTCTTAAATATGTCAAATATAGGTTCAGTTTTCTTTCATTTCCCATAGTTTACACCACATCTCAATTCTTATTAGTTGGAAGGTGTGGTTTAACGTTCTGTAACAGCAGGTTTGTATTAATGTGCTCGTTCTGATGTAATTATAACTTGTATGGTTGACCATACAAATAAACGGATAAAAAACTTGTGATTATTGATATGGCGAAGTTGCTGTTTGTTTATGTTCTATGGAAGACGTTTCCAGTATCAGGCAACACAGTAGTGCAGTGGATAACTCTGTCGCCTCACAGCAAGAAAGTTCTGGGTTCTAACCTGCCGACCGACCGGGGCCTTTCCGTGTGCATGTTCTCCCCATGCCTGTTGGGTGCTCTGGTTTCATCCCACAGCCGAAAGACATACAGATTTGGTCAGCTGGCTACTCTAAATTTCCCATTCACGTGAGTGGGGATAGTTGTTTGTCTCCGTGTTAGCCCTGTGATAGATTGGCGACCTGCCCAGGGTGTACACCGCCTCTCGACCGAAGTCAGCTGGGATTGGCTCCAGCTTCCATGCGACTCTTAACGGATAAGTGGTACAGGTAACGGATAGACGGACGGCTTGAAGCAGTTTCCACTGGTAGCATGAAGAGGTGAATTGTTTTTCCTTGGATGTACTTACTTCAAGGGAAAGACATAAGAAAGGCTAGTGATGGAAATATAGCGTAACTTGTTTCGCAACTCTTCGATATTACATGTAACTATTATGTGCTGTGGTACAAGAGGAATCAAACACTTCAGGACATGCTGTTATAGGTAAAGAATAAAATTCAGGGTGGTAACAGTGACTTCTTCAACAGCCCCCTCTAGCCCATCGCCTGATTTTATCTTATGGTATGAGTTGGTGACTTGTTCCAGGACACACCTTCATTTTGATTTCCAACATTTAGAGTATTATCTTTTGTAGATAACTTGTAAACTAGAGGTAGATTGCTGTTTTATTCCCCTTGCAAAACACACGAGGGCGCAAACTTTTGTAATCCACTATTTGGCAGCTTGTTAAGGGTTTTTTTTGTGTAAGATCCAGTCAGGAACAAACGAAAGAACAATATCCCGCAAAAGGTTGGTCACCTTTCTCATTAGTTTGGTTTCAATTTGCACGGCCGAATAGTTCCAATCATTCCCTCCGTCGAGGGCCCTATCTCAATCTGAAACTTAACATGCGGGTTAGAAAGGGAGGACTTCTGAAACCTCCAGACTTTCTGAAGAGCCTCTAATAAATCCTGTCTGGAATTGACTCAACACCACTTTCCGAAGGCAGTTTAACAACTGTCGCAGTTGTTTTGGCACCTCTAAAAATGGGTGCTTGTTCCTACGCATAGTACTTTTGTTGTTTTTTTCCCCCCAAACAAGCAATTATCACATTCAATGAAAATCAGGTAAAAAAAAATAGGCTAAAAGGTTTAAAAGCATTTTCTCACCATATGGTTAAGGATCCAATAAGGTGCAATTTCAATTAAACCATTATGTCTAGAGAAACATGGAGTGTACTGCTGCTTAATTACAGGCTTGTGTGTTTGTAAAGTGCTTTAACCACCAAAAAAATATCTACAAAGTGTTCCTAAGAGTTTCTTAATATACGGTTCAGGTAAAAAACATGAATTAGAGGAAGAAGTCATGACCACTTCATGTTATTCACTATTTGATCAGTTAAAGAAAGCACTAAAAGCACAAATTAATTATCATTTTTAATGTCAAGGGTGTAGGAGTAAGACGCGGAGTTGTTTGAATCTCTGATAATTATATATGCGCTCATATTATGCATTACATTGAATGTTAAATGTTGATTTTGCTGTAAATCCAAACACCAGAAAAAAATATTGGATTTGTTCATAGAGAATTTAGATGTGTAGAAAAACGGTCTGTATCACAAATTGCTGAAATATAATCGATGTTTATTGAGGATGTGCATCGGTCAAACCTAATACCACACCAACTTATTCATATTGAATATGAACAAATTATTGAATAAAAAATTTACGGCATGCTGGCAAGGGGGATATAACCAACAGCAGGGAGGAGTGATGACAGAATTATTATTACTTCAGAGCTGATTTGCCTAGAACTGCATGTATTGAAGTGTTTTATTGCTCTTATACCATAGCAATTTGCCAACCACACATTTTTCATTTGCTAAAAAATGATATGCTGTACTTTTTATTCATTTATGTAATATACAGCTTGTAGAGCTTTCCATTTGGAATTTAGAGACCTCTAAAGAAAAAAGTTCTCCAAAATATGCCTGGTCTTTAAGGATTTACTATTAAATAGCAGAAATTCCAGTAACACGTTCATGATAGTACCTAAGATTTTTGCATTATTGTGAAAGATTGGTTTACAATAGCTTCAGGTGTTCAATGATCCAACATATTTATCCAGTATAATACGAATATATAAATGAAATGGCTGCAAGCTTTGGGACCATCTCTTAAAGCATCTGAATTGTAGATCAATTAGGATTTTTTTCTTCGTCTGTATATTTTAGTGGCTTATTCTGAGATAATGGTTTTGATCAATCTGTGAGTGAGGAAGTGCTGCGGGAGGAGGATGCTGGACTCCCTCTCGGAGAATGACCCTGTTCACCCTGTGTGTTTAGCTAAATAAAGCTTTGAAGTAGTAGGAGATAATTTTATGCCGCTATTGTGCATCCCAGAGGACCTAAAAGGACTGGTGTTTGATCAGAAAATGATTACATTTCACCACCACAAACTGGGTGTAATTCTGTAGTTTTGTGCCTTTTTTCTTCCTTCTTTGGAAGAAACATGCTTTGTATGATGCCAGACAAAATCCCACCTTTGTATTGATGGCTGTGAGCTCTGGTGGTGTACCTGTATGTGTTTACAGGAAAATACTGGGGGTTTTTTTGTGTGTGTGCTGGTGCTGCCAATTCTATGAAAAAAAAAAAAAAGAAAAAGCTTATACAATTTCTTAAATTCTGCCTTTACTCTTGTAAAAGAGTACCTTTTATAATATACCTCAGAATACCTAGAATAAGTCCCAGCTGGCATAAAATCGAAGGGTAAAGTAACAAGTATACTTGTCAGGATAAAGTGAAAAAAGAGGGATGGAGAAGAAGGACAAGTTGGAGGCTATTTTAGCATCAGAGAATTGAAACGAAATTCATTTCCTGGTAATGCCACACTGAGACGTCTCCCCAGGTTGGGCCAAGCCTGAGGCAGTAGATCCTGTCCAAAATGGGTCTCTCCACCAATCTAGATTACCTTTTATAACTTGGTCTCTTCCAGGAAGAGAGCCAAGGATCTTTCAGAACAAAGTCTCTGTCCAATCTCTGATTGACTTACAGGACTGACCAGCTCTCTTTTTATACAGTTTTTGACGTGACTTTTCCTTTATTTTGCGGTTTCACGTGGAACTCTCCTTCTCAATTCCCGCCATTATTTTTGGTTCGCATCATGCTTTCCCACTGCTTTTACATTAATGAGCAACTTTCCACCATATTCTCACTTCTCCTTTCCCATACATTATCCTTCCATTAAATATTACGTAGCTGCTCTTTTCACCGCTTCCCACAGCCTTTTCTCATGGCTCAGTATGCGAAAACTTTCCACCATTATAACCTTTCCCAGGCCTATGGTCTAAAGATATATATATGTTTTTTTTATATATATTTTCCCCACACTATCAAAAACATCATTGCTTTCTTTTCTGTTCAGTCAATTAGAGTGACACTAACAAGTTACATGCTAACTGCTTTCTTTCTTGGGTGGCCTAATAACCCGCAATCAAACGTGGTCTAAATTTAAAAACAAAAATGATTTCCTGATATGCTGTTATATTTGTTGGAATTCCTTCTCAAGATCCAACATGAGGCCAAAGGTCTAACCTTAGCTTAGCTTATAGTTCTTATTTTTCACCTTCACTCATTAAAATCCCTGTGGATTTTGTTAAAATGATACTGACAGTTCTTAATGTTATACTTGACTCAGGACGTTGTGCTCAATTCAGACTCAATGGCTTGGTCCTTAAAGCCCTGTGGTCCTCCAACAAATCTGCACTTTGGTCAAACAACAGCTGCTCCGTTTGCTTTAATGTGGACATCACCAAAGCCATAGATGACCAAAGCCTGACTTTCTTTTTGAACATTACACTCTGTATCTTGGATCTTTCATCTCAACTCGGTCTAGAAATTAACTTTTGGTCTTGATTTGGACACTATGGTTCAGGACTCTGGCTTCAAGTCAGATCCTCTGGCTGGAGACTTAGCTTAGACTCTACATCTGTTGACTCTGGACTTGATTCAGATGCTACAGTTTCAGCAATATATTCGGCTTGGGACTTTGAACTGGGCTTTCTGTTTAGAATCTCTAGATTCAACTCTGTCTCTACAGCTCAGGACTTTGGACTAGACTCAGACTCTACACCATGGGGCTCAGCAGCTTGACTCGGACTCTGTGGCTGGAAACTCTGGTCGCGAGCCTGACTCTACAGCTCCGACTCTGTATTTGATGGACTCAAAAATTAGTTTGTCAGAAAATTAGCAACAGCAGTGTAAAATGTAGTTAGCATAAGTGTATCAGTCGATCTGCAAATTATGGGAGGGGAAAGCAAATGGAGTTCAATCTGTATAATAAAGATTGAACCAGACAGCATTATACTACACATCATTAAAATTTTAAGGGAATACAATCCAGATATTTCTGCAGCTTGCTTTTTTTAATCTCTTACGACATGATACATATTTTATACAGTTAAACCTTTAGGTACACTTTAGTAAGCTTGTCATGTCAAGTGTTATTGCAGCACAAACGTTGTGTATTACCATTGCATTCATGGCAGTGTTATTATACCCAGTGACATGGTGGGAGCAACGGGGCAGCCTGTTGACTGAGCTTAGAGCCTGAGGGCTTCTGCTCTCTCTTACACAGCATGCATAATTAGAGTGTAATAACTCTGAATTCATTTGCCTCTACACTCACTCTCCTTCCTGTTTCCTCTGGCTACAGAACTCTGTAGTATTGTCTAACCTCCCACCTTGTGTGCGACCTCTCCACAGCGAGGTGTTTTTGCGTGTCAGCAGGTGGCTGATGGGATTGAGGCAGGCCTCAGGCCTACCACACTTACCCAGATATGAAGTGACAAGTATTTATTACACTCCATACCGACACCTTCTTCCATTGTTTTTTTGTTTTTTTTCAATTCCCTCCTGCTATGCTATAGTGAACATGTTTCTTTAAGCATGCTCTGAATGTTTTCCCATTTTCATTGGAAGGCAAGGATAGGAAATGCTTGCAAGATCCTCAATGAAGTTCTTTTTGCTTTCAAATAAATAAAGGAGTGTTTCGCTCAGACATGAAAGCCACCTGAACTGAGCCGTTCTTCAAACTTTTATCTGTTTTGCAGTGTCTTTGCAGTTCCTCAGAGTCAGAACAGTTGTCTTTCGCTGCTCGGCTTGCGAGTCGTTGGCCTAGTTTACATGTTAAGGCTTCACAATGTCAAAGCATGCGCTCTACATCGGAAAGAAAGTAAGACATCGTTTTACTTTTTTTTAATCATGTCTTGAATAATGCATCATCTGATCCGTCCTCAGATCCCGCTCTGAGCTAAAAGGCTGTGATGTGAATGTTTCTGAATTAGACCTGAAATATCGAAAAGACCGTTTTTTTTCTCATTTTCTCCAAATGCCAATTCTCAACCACCAGCCGGCCTTCCCTTGTCATAGAACTGCTTCGTATTGGTGAAATACAACTCGAAACGGGCCTTTTCCCATTTGAACTGTTTGACTCAAAGATGAACGCTTGTGGCTGATATGTGTCATAATTTTAAGGTTAAATAACCATGCCAGAATATTAAAGGTATTTTAATTGTATTTAAGTTTTCTTGGTTTGTATCCTATTCCAAAAGCACCTCTGACGTACTTAATTTGAGTCCAGGAAGCACTCCTATACAGACACTTTTACCAGTTGGAGAGGCTGAAGGCTAAGACATGCTTCCTCTGAGACATGTGAAACCAGGGATTCATCCATACAATCTCTTGATGCCATTTTCATCCGATTTCTGTACTATTTAAGCAGTTTTTGGGGGCTTGTGATGTTTTCAAATATTGCTAGAGGATGAATGGGGTTGAATTTGTGTCAAACCAAAACCATCCCTGGGACATAGATAGACTTCAAAAAATATAGAGCTGCTTTTATTTACCACGTTTTTTTTGTTTGTTTGTTTTAGTTTCCTGCTTTAAAAAGAAACCCACACTATACTTTTGCCTCGAACAGTGCTATAATAAGAGCCCACTGGCTTTACTGAGAAAGCCATTCCCTCGGAGTCTACACCTCCAACCTTTTTTTTTCTTTTCCAGGTTATCATCAGTTCTATCTGTGCACCAAAGAAGCTTTGAAACTCCCAACATCAATCATTAACACTCGTTAGTTTCCTCACAGGTTATTTCCAAAACAGCATGCTGAGATCTGACACATTTTCCACCTTAGTTTTTTTTTTTTTTTTTTTTTTCCCCCCTCCCTCCTCACGTTTCTGGATATTTCTGTAATTGAAGAGCAGCAAATTGGGTTTTATTTTCATGGAAAAGCAAACGCTTTTGTCAAAACCTTGATCCACTTGTTTACTTGTTTACTTCTCTGGTGCTTGTACTTATTTCATGCTCTGTCTCCTGACCTTCCGAATACTGTAACCACTGTGTTCATGAGTAGCATAATTAGCATGATAAATAGTTGTTTGGTTTTTTTTTTTTTAAAAAGTAATTGGAAATGAAAATGTGAATTATTTATATATATATATTTTTTTTTATTATTTTAGATATCTGAATGCCTTCGAACTGATAATTAGGCATAAAAAGAAAGAAGGAAGGCATTGATAAAATGTTGCAGTAATGTGTAACTAGAATTTTAAAAAGGGGTAGTAAAAATAAGTATTTGGGGGTAAATATAAAGTTGTCTTATGAATATTGGTAGAATTGGATGTGTTGTTTTAGTTTAACTTCTTAATCTCGATAATTTACAAATTATGTAAATTAATGTTCACGTAATGTAGCACTAAGATAAATTAAAATGATATCAGTTAAACTTGGTCAGCTTTGATGTTTTTAATCATCCTAAATTTTTCCTAAAAAAAAAAAAAATGAAATTAAAACTGTGCAGTTGTATAGTGCAGGCTTCTACCATTTAACCCTTGACCTTTCAGATTGTAACCAATGAAATGTCTCTTTAAACTTTAAAGGCAACTTTGATAACGAACGACTGGCGATCGCTAGGCAGCGAATCCCATATCGACTCGGTCGAGTAGTTGACGAATGGCTACTCGACAAAGGTAAAAACCCATGATTAAAACTTAACCAGTAATTTGAACTTTAAAGTAATATTTTTTTTAGCACAAATAAACTAATAAATTAAATGTGCAGTTAAACAGACACTAATAACAAAAGTTTAAAAGCAGATAAATGTAGTTTGAAGTTAATATAATGTATTGAAGTGATTTATGAGGGTTTTCTATCTATATTTATCTATCTTTATATACATATTTATATATATATATATATATATATATATATATTATATATATATATATGTTTTCTGTTAATTACAGGTTAAAGGGACTATAATGTAAATCTAATTAGTTTATAAACATATATGTAAATCATTAATCCAAATATTTCATTTTTTAAACGCTTAAATGATCAAAAAGCTTAAATAAGTTAAGAGGTAATTTGTTTGTGATGTAGTCTTTGTACTTTGCTATGAACGTTATGTTGTTATTTCTACGCATATGAGCTTATTTAATGTGTTTATGATATTAAACTGAGCTCTAAGCTAAATAGAGTGAAATTAATTGGCATTAGAAGTCCCTTTAACGAATATGTTAAATGTAGACATGCAAAGCATAAAGTGAAAGATAAAACAGCGAGAAATAACGTTTAAGTGCATGCTTGTGGTTGTTTGTTTGTTTGTTTGTTTGTTTGTTGGGAATAAATGTTTGGGAAGAAAAACAAACCTCCCACACTGAAAATGTACCATTTTTCTTCCGTCATCAGACATCAGTTTAGTTCTTTTTTTTTTCTTTTCTTTTTTTATGAATAAAATCAGATTTATTGTCTTTGTCTGTTCCCTCCTCATGCTATTTTTAGATTTTCACGTTTCCGTGATGAGACGTTCTAAAGATTTTTGCTAAAAGGCACCACAAGTTCTGAACAGTTCAGATCCCCAGCTGAAAGACGTCCGATTTCGCTGTATAGAACTTTTTGATGCTGCGCTCAGTTTTAAAGAGTGAACATCTTGTCTCCGAACGCTAATTGGCTGACAAAGCGGAAACATCTGTTTCCGACGCCGTTACGACATTAGCCAACAAAAAAAAATCTCTTTAACCACATATGGAGAGATCATATGGAGGGAGCACTTTTCACGACGCCTTCATTAATTCTGACAAACAATTCGAGGGTTAGCGTTTCGTAGGAGACTGTGAGACTCAAAGACACGCTGAGAGAAGTCTTCAGTGTCCTTTTAGCAAAAAAAGTGCCTTTTTTTTAAGATTATGTTGCAGTTCTGCCATTACATGGTATCTTTATATATCTTCATGGGCATTTCATGGGCACCCTCATCGTCATAACGGCAGATAAATTACAAGCCGCTCCCGCCGGCGATGGGTGATTTATCCTGCTCATTACCCGCCAGCCAAATAATCCGTCTTTTTTCCCAGGCGTGATTATTCCGCAACATTCTTCCCTACCATTTTCAGTTTGTTTGTTTGTTTGTTTGTTGTTCATAATGTGTGTTGTATTGAGCGTTGCCGTTCAAGCAGTGCCGTCCATTGGAGCTGTATTGTTTTTGTTTTTTTTATTTTCCTCCCTCAGGTCGACAGCTCACGATTTTTAACAGCCAGACTACAATCCAGATCGGAGGCTGGGAGCGAGACAGGAGTCGCTCTTTCCAAGGCCAGATGTCAGGACTCTACTACAACGGGCTCAAAGTGTTCAACATGGCTGTCGAGGGCAACCCGAACGTTCGCGTTGAGGGCAGCGTGAGGCTGGTGGGCGAAGCACCTTCCTCTTCCTCCTCATCGTCCTCCTCCTCTTCTTCCTCCTCTATCACGCCTCAGTCGAACGCCTCCACCTCCATCATGGAGACCACCACGACCACCAGCAGCACCACCACAGCCTCCAGCCGCCGGGTCAAGCAGACCACGCCCAGAGAGACGCAGCAGGTGAGGGGCTTTACTTTTCTTTATGTGGTGGTGTCGAACAAACTGGTGCTTTATATTTCTGTCCTGTATACGTTACACTTTTTTTTCATATTTTTGACTGTTCTTTAGTACATTCTGATAGCTTTATTGTGATTTGCACTACTAACATCCAACCAATCAGGATGAAGATACATCACATGCAGGTGTGTGTGTGTGTGTGTGTGTGTGTGTGTGTGTGTGTGTGTGTGTGTGTGTTTGTTTCAGGGAGCTTTATTTGTTTCAATTTGAAGCAGCTAGCTTAAGCTAAGTTTTGAAAAAAAAAAGTAAGCAAATTTCCAAAAGGGCAAAAAAAAAGGTTTCTTGAATTTCCTCAAAAACAAGGAAAGAATTGTGGTTCATCAGTTCATGTTTACAACACCTGAGCCTCCATGTATTGGAATTTAAACAAGAAAGTAAAATAAGAAAAAAAACATCCCTTTTTTGTTTTTTAATAATTTTTTACCTCCCATATTTCCAATATTCAAGCTGTGTTTTGGCAGTTGATGTTATCAAAAAGTGGAATGAGGATGAGTCGATTTGTGTCCAAGGCAATTTTTTTTAAAGTATGAAATCAAGAACAAACTAAGCAAGCGCTCTGCTTTCGTTTCGCTGATTAGTGATCGCTTTCATTGGTTATTCGCTGCCATTTTATTGTTTCTTTATTTTTAAATGTACTTTTTAAGGTTTGTTTCTGACACTCAGCATCTTGGGTTGGTGGGATGTTCAGGAAACAGGAGTTTGAATAAAGCTTGTGGAATAAAAATATATTTTTATTGTGTCTCATGTCAAGCAAAACGGCGATTTCTAAGATGAGCTAAATTTAGAAAATTTCGCACAATAAATGAATATTTAATGCTGTTTTTGGGGTTTTGTTTTCTTCATAAATACAATTTTCTCACTGTAATATTTGAATCTGTATATTCGAATAGCAAAGATGGTTCTTATTCCCAGTAACTAACTGGGAGCAATCTCCGTGAACTCCACCCACCTGAGACGGGGTCAGCATTGTGACAAAATCTCTCCGAATTTTTATTTTGAGCTCATTTTCTTTCAGCCTTGTTTCATTTTCACATATCCATCTGTTATTTTTGATGCAAATTTAAATCCATAAATATATCGACTCTTCTGATGGTCCAAAAACAGAAAATATGACACTGATGCCTTTTAGAAATGTGTTATGAAGATGGCATGCTGAAAGTGAATGAATGCAAGAAGATCTGAGCGAAGATCTAAATCACAAATATTCAAATCATCCATCCATCCATTATCTATAGCGCTTTATCCGTCTGGGTCGCGGCGAAGCTGGAGCCAATCCCAGCATCTTGGGGTGAGAGGCGGGGTACACCCTGGGCAGGTCGCCAGTCCACCAC
>JAQQZR010000013.1:10496052-10518134 GCA_030068235.1 Notoglanidium macrostoma | reverse complement strand
CTTGTTTCACTGTAAACTGTATTACATGTATATAGTTGAAATGACAATAAAAGCCACTTGACTTGACTTGACTTGATGATCATACTGTTCATGTTAGCAGCAAAATTAAGATCTTGGAGGGGGAATAATGCAGGAATTATCCATATTTGATGCTAACCAGCTGCTACTATAGAGCCAGTTGTCCCACGCAGTACAGGGGCACGTTGATCGAACACCAGTTTGACGAGTAGCGGATGAATCATGAACAAATTTCCACCGATTGTTTTCCCAGAAATGAGAAACTGTCAGATAAAATATCTATAAAACACATGTGTTTGTCATTTTATGCAAATGGAGACTTTGATAGAAATATAGTTGAGCAGCTGAGAGGTGTTTTGTGTCGGACGTTTGCTAATTCTCTTTTGTACTAGCAGGACAAGGCTAAATTAGCTAAAAGCCTAATAAATAGATTCTCACAGAAAATCTTTCTAAATATCTGCCTTGAACCACATCCAGTTCTACAGTTCCTTCGCACAGACTTGGTTTAGGATCATCTGCACTCTATAAACATGACGTTTACACTGTGGCTGGAGACTGGATTCTTATAGAGGTGGCCATTTTGGAGTTACTTTTACCTCAGAGCAGTTGGCTTCGCTCTGCCCCTCCCCCGCTCCCAGGCTGCGTCTCACAGTCTTTAACAAAGAAAAAGAAATTGCAAGAGAAATCTTGATGTGATGCAAATGATAATATACAATCTAGTGCAAATGTTTCTACCCCCAAAGTGTTTTGAAGGGGAAAATGGAAAAAGTATATTTATTTTACAGTTTATATGTTTTGAGTGTGAAAGCCTTCCATTACATGTTTTCTGTTACCTGTTAGCAAAATTTGCTTCATATCTTTAGTTCAACTTAAATTCATTTCGACAAAGTTTTGACTTTTTTTTCAGGATTTTAATTAAACAAAACAAAGGGAATGGTTGGAAATCATCCATAAATGACAGAGATTGTTTAGTGGAACATAACCAAAGATTTTTGCATTTAAATCATAAATAGGCCGCAACAATTTCAGTTGACTTTCCGTTCAAACCTACTAGCAAGTCTGCGTCTCAGAACATAAATAAAGGTTGTGAAAATTCTGTATTTTTATGCATACTGTTATAAAGCCTGCAGTTGCTCTGACTCACTGATTGAGCTGATTGATCCATCCACTCAGTAAAAGTTGAGCTCTTATTATGAAACTCCGATAGCAAGAAACTGATTTCTCAATTATTTCTGCGCAGCGGGCCATCGTGTTTGTCTCTGTCTCTGCCAAAGCGCTCATCTTGTTTGTTATGGCTCACCTGCAGAGACGGAAAGTGAACGTGATTTTCATGCACCACACAGAGACACACTTCTATTGTCGCCTTGGTTTTGCTCCCTGCACACAATCCGTGGATAATTAATTAGCTCTAATTGCAACTTTGTGAGTCATTAGTTTGAGGATGACCTCTCTCGATTAGAAAGATGATGAGAACCACCTTCCATTTACATCCAGTCTCAGGGCGGGACTTGAACATGTCCTTGTTACGGCCTCGGTAATTACTCTATCTTTTTGTATCAGGAGCAGTTTGACAGGTAGTTAGAGTGCAAAATCAAAATACGAACCACTTTTTTCGGATTTAAAAGACCAAAATATGAAAAATAACCTATTTATATGAGGCTTTTTTGTGTTCCGTCTTAGTGCCTGTGAGACACATATCTAAGACTTTTACGCCTAAACAGCCAATTTTCCCTGAGACCTCCCACTGCTCATTAATATTCATGAAGCACACATTAATATGCATTATATGTTGTATATCAGCACTGTTTAATTCTGGATTCTGTTTGGTCAGAGGTCATTTGGTTGTTGATGAATTTTCTATAACAGCAGCTTTGGGAATGCTGCTGTAAATCGCAGGTATAATTTAATGTGCTTGTTTGAATATATTATAGTTTCTATAGTAGCAGCTCATTTATGTACAGATGCTTCACATAAACAGATTATAAAACATTTTATCATTGATAGGGATGTTTATTTAATACATCATGAAGGAGTCTCCAGTGTCAGCACACCAAAAACAGAGAAAAGAAATATTTTCGAATGCTACAGAACCTTTAAGAACTGTGCAGAATGTAGAAACAGAAGCATTACTTCTGTATTGTTGGTAATTCTAGCCTTTTATTGGGCTTCTTATTTGTTTGTGTAAAGCTGCTCTCATTATTATAAAAAGCAATAAACGGTTTTATGCACAGTAACCGTAATTAGGCCTGACCCACATACCGATCTGCACATCTCTCCTCACGAGCACTCGGCTCTTATTTCATTCAGGCGTTCTTTTCATTAATCAGCTTGTGAGCGTGTGAGTTGTTGGACAAAACTCCATTCTTTATTGTTTATGAAAGCAGAACAAAACAGCTTTTCATCATATGAAGCTCATTTGCAATTTAAAGCTAAACGGCAGCTGGGAATAATCCAACATTGTAAGAGGGTAGTTGCGTTCGAAAATGACAAAATACTGCATAAAGCAAAGCAGATGTGAAATCAGGCGGTAGCGTGGTAGCTGGTAGCGTTCACTCTTTGCTAGCCAGATGAGCATGCTTTTTTCTGGCTGGCTTTGAAGCTAAGTAAAATCCATCCATCCATCCATCCATCCATTCATTCATCAATCAATGAGGTCTTTGGTAATCATGCTTTGAAACGGTGCACTTAATTCTCTACACTCTTTTTTAATAAGCATCTGAAAATGTAACTTTTTTCATTTGCAATTTAATTGAAAATGATTTCTCTTTATTTTTATGTTTAACATTTCATTTATTTTGAGAATATTTTTTATTTATTTTATACACAGGGCATCCCAAAATTCAGGATCCATTAGCATTTTTCCTTATAAAAAATCTTTCTTATAAAAGATTTTTCTTTGGCTTCGAAACCAACAACAGAACTCAGTTTAAACACAAGTGTCAGGATGTCCCTGGCCAGCAATTTCAGCATTTATTGTAATATCTGTAATTAAATAAATAATTGCCCATGAATCCAGACTTTTGAGACATGTTGTATAAATCATTCTATTCTATATTTGCATTTTTTTTTTTTTTTTTCCTTCTACTTTTGGTCAAGGTTTTTTGCTGGTCTTCGGACAGGATTTTGTTAAAAACATCAGCCAGGGCAGCAAGCTAATCCCATTCATAGCTTATTCTAAATGTTCTAGCTGTAAGTGTTCTAAGTGACACTGCTGCAACATTATTAGCTGTAGAAACATAAAAAAAAAAATGATAACTTTTTGTGAACAACTTATTTTCAGAGAATATGTTTTTAGAACTTTGCAGAAATATAATGCATACAGTGTTACACCCTGCTCGTCTTAGACCCTGCGGAATATCTTAATGAACATTCTCTGTTAGCGGAGTTAACTCGGCCTACCCTTAGTGCTCTGTGCTCCAACAGCCTCGTCGTTGCGACTCAACTGCAAATAACTGAACTGGAAGCTCTTTTCCCTGCTAGTGAAAGTATGTGCTCTATTACAGATGGATTAGCCTGGTAGATCCCTAATGCAAACACAGACACCTGGCCATGTCAAGCCCTTTTCTTCTCATCCTGCCAGCCGTACCTGAACGCAACCCTTCAGCAGATGGTTTCGCTATGGCTGAGTTGTCTTATAGTGACCATCCTGTGTTTCTCCCACTCTGTCTCCTGCCTTCACTTAAAGAAAAGGAAAAAAAAAAAACCCCACACAGCCACCGAGTTTTTACCACCCGCCATTTTACAAAGACAGATTGAGACTTGACATCCTGCCATCCACCTCAGGGAGTGTCCTCGTAAGTCAAGCTGCCGAATTCATCCTGTGGAATTTAGACAAACTCCAGGGCCATGTGAGACACCCAAGATGCAGACAGTTTACCGCATCAGAAAATAGCCTCATCTCCTTCGAGCAGATGTTTTAGGCCCCTGGGATGATTCCTTTGACCAGTTCTGTCCTGTTCTGATTTCTCTACTGGGCCTGTGTGCCTAACAATGTGTGAGATAGCGCCAGGCGAGTTGCCACCTAAGACGTTGTCATAATATCTGCAATTGAAATGTGAGTAAAAAAAATTAAAGGGACAGACAAAATGGAGCACAGATATTAGTGTTAAATGGTAGCGCGAGTATCACAGAGAACTCTGTCTCTATCTACTCAGCCTCTTTGATGCTAGCTATTTAGTTCGCTTTTCCAGTATGTGATGCTTTTGGAGAACTGGATATAATATATATAAATCCTCAACATCATCTTACATTTGCAAATTTTTAATCATTTACATGTCATGCATAAGAAGTTACAAATGTTAGGATTATTCAGATTTGCGGGCGACAACTATGTTTGTATAACATTTGTGCAAATTTCTGAAATTGTGAAATTTTGATATAATAATCCCAGCTAACGGATTTAAATGGTAATTACATGTAATTATGCATAAACACTTTTTTAGAGTAAATTCAGGAAATATACAATTAATTATGCTTCAATAATAGCTACAAAAGTGTGGAAGTTGGATGCTGTATATGAAGGTTTAAAACAAAGAAGAAAAACAAATTACAAATGTATTCATTTCCACAAAAAATGTAAAATAGGCCTAGGGTGAAAACCTACATGTAAGAAATATAAGAATAATGTAGAATTTTCTGCCTGTGCTCAAAACTGTGTGGCCAAACTGATCATTAATACAGTACCTATCGTCAAAGAGGCTAAGAAGTAGGAAAGAAGTTCATTTGAATTCCAAAATGGTCCTGATCTTGTCAAACCAGGCAAAAGAAAAATCTGAAATCTTAAATTGAATTGCCAACATTGTTTCACAATGTTTTACAGTTGATGGCAAATTCACTACAGAACTATAGCTAAGCTATCGCTAATACTTAGATGCTAATCATAAAAGTTAAATGAATTGACACGCTTCCAGTAAGCTAGTTCTTTTTCTTCATTATTTAGGTAGACGTTAGAAACATCCACACAAGTTTTAGTGAAGCTGTGTTTTATTTTGTCTGGTGATTTTGCTGTTAGCATTTGCCTGGTAAATTTAACACAGGTAGTAAAGAAAAGCTAATAAGCTTGTAATTTGGCAAACTCACCAGCAGCAGTGCATGAAACCTGTACGGCTCTGTGAGGAGCTTAATGAAGTGATTAATGTTACTGTAGCTCGCCTGCTAATGTGATCATTAGTTGAAAAAGCAAATTCTGGTCTTTAATACTGACAAATCTTGTAATACAAATAGTGTTCTGGTAAAAATGTTTTGTGTGTGTGTGTGTGAGATCAGTGATTTGAAAAGGTTCTTGCTGAGCTGTAGACCATCGAGTGTTTCAGTCCTGCCTTAGGTAAAGTGCGCTCAGATCTCAAAATCAGTGTAACACTCAGATTAGACAAGTTTGCTTGTGTCATTGTGTTGACATTGCGGTGATGTAGCACTGTATAACCAAGCACTGATTTAATCCTTTCCTCCTCAAAAAAATATATATCTCAGGTTAGGGTTACTGTTTCGTGAACGTTTTTTTGTCCTGTATGAAGATTTTAATGGGTGAAAAAAGTGCTCTTCTGCATATTTTTGAGCAGAATATGTAAAAGTTAGCAGGTTTGGAATTTACACCCCATTTTCCGTCTTGCAACTCAAACATGTTTATTTCTTCCCCATGATCGAATTTGTACCACCAGCGAGAACCAGGATTTACGTCTCGCTTTAAATAATAGATGAGGTTTCTGCCTGGCTATCAGATGAGAGCACTATCTAAGCGCCCTCATTTCGCCGTCAAAAAAATGTGGCATCTGTTATAAGACACCAATTGGTCCCAGGCGTCAATCAAGTGATTTTTAGCAGCCTTGCTCGATAATTACTTGAAATGTAATCTGAATCACATACAGTATACGGGACGTGAGTGATCACGCTAATCCGTGGTCTATCTCTGGTCATGCTCGTCACGTCACATCTGAGCTGTCAGTACAGTTGTTGGGTTTTTTTTTCCTATGCGCAGAGTTTGCCGAGAGCATGGGGGACTTCTCGTCAGGAGAATAAAGCTCTTAAGTGAAGAAGAAGAACTGCTTCGGGAAGGGGACAAAAGAAACATGAAAAATCAATACACACCGATTTCAGTAAGGCATAGATGACCTTGGATTTCACCTGCAGTCAGGCTTTATTTATTTTTTTATTTATATATTTTTTTCTCTGGTTGTCAACTTTTTTTTAAAGCAGACTAACCCTCTGCAATGCACCAAGTCTAACATCGTTTGGAGATTTTTGGTTGTAATGACTGACTGGCTCGTAAAAAAAAAAAAAGACAAGAGTGATTCCAATATAATGGTGCCAATTTCCTAAATGTAAACAGCAGAAACAAGGAAAGAACCTCAAGGAAGAGCTTTCTGAAAGGGTTCTACGTGGAATGCTTGCTGATAACAAACCCCGAGTTTGACCTTGACCCTGAAAGCTTCCTGACCAAGAGGGATAAATCCTCAAATACCTCTGTTATTTATTTTATTTATTATTATTTTTTTTTTTTGCAAAGAAACAAGCAAAGGGTATTTTTGATTCAGGGTTTCTAGCTTCGAACTTGGAAAAGGGAACCCATGTGAAAAGGGAGCCTCGAGATACTTGGATGCTTATGGGTTACTAATGAGTTTTTTCTTAGAATTTTTTCATATAAGGGCAAACAAAAGAACCCTTCTTTCTAGATCAGCCATGGAAAGCTAACCAATGAGAGTCAGACAGGACGTGAATGGTGAAAAAAATATGAAAAATGAATAAGTCAATAGTAACAGTCAGTTCTACCATCCATGCAGTTTTACTTGAGTAATTTTCAACAAGAGTATCTTCAAGTCCATTACCGACTTTTGGAACCTCCACTGATTAGTCCTTAGTAACAGAACAGACAGAAAGTAAGAGAGTCTTTCAGGAGAGTGAGCAAGAGTGAATGTGTGAGTGGGTTTGTGAAGGGCAGTTCTCATCACTGTGTCTGAAGGGGATGCTGTGATGGATGCATTCTGTCTCTCGGAGTGTCGTTCTCCTGCTCTGAGGGTCTCCGACTTCACATCCAGCGCCAGCCGTCAAGCCGGATCTCGACCCTGTGACCTCTCAACACCTTGGCGCTGCAGTCAGAGCCGTGCTAAGGTCTGTCCTTCAGGCTGAACCAAGCAAAGGGATGCACGTCCTCCATATGGACACGTGGAGGGGCAAGACCCGTGTGACGTTCCCCGTGTTACATGTTTGGGAAAGCAATATGTCCAATCTTTAGATCTTTGAGACCCCAGGACACAAAGATTGTGACAAGATGTACAAAATTGCTTTTGTAGAGTGTTTGTGTAGAGGCGGTTATCTACCCTGAGGTTTAAAAAGTGTATCACAGATCACTAGATTAGCAATCTGACACTTTTTGAAGCGCCCTTGGATGCATTACAAGAAAAGAGATAGAGGAGACTAAGAGAATGGTGGAGGGACCATTTTCGGAGTCTTTTATTGTGTATCACATGTGGCTCGAATACTTAATTATACAGGACTGATTCGGAGATTGTTTGGGGGCGGGGCTTATAGTTGCGTAATTGAATTCCTTCCGAACTTTGGATTGATTGAAATTTGTCACATTTGTGCATGCAAGTTTGAAAATAATGAGGACCGGGTTTATTATTTTGCTGTTTTTTAAATTAGTTTTGTTTGGTACCAAGCAGAGGCATGGCATTTAAACATGCAGGAACCAGAGAGCCGTTCTCCAATCACATTCAACCAATCACCATGCAGTGAGAGTGGAAATGCACCATGGTTCAGTTGATGCGATCCCCAGACCACGGTTTTCACCACGACTTGAGATCTGTCCCCTTGAAGTCAGGAAGTATTGGTCTTTGTATTGTTTGAAATTCAAAAAGGATGTGAAATTAATTATTACTAATTAATAAGACAACATGTAGAACAGGTACCAAAGACCTCTTTGTAGTGCTGGATGAAACCTTCTTCCCAAGACTTTCCAAGAAAAATAATTAGCGATCTGCCATTGTTAAAGCTTTCTTGGACTCATTACCAAAAAAAATAAAACCGCCTCACAGCTGTTTGATGAACTTGCAACATATATTAACAGCCATCGCTGACATGTCCTAGAGACTTGAAAGATCTGTCTGCTTTATGCGTTTCCATGAAAAATAATTCCTTGTCTCACTTTAAAAGAAGCAGATTGTCATGTAGCTCAAGTGGAACGTTCTTCTCAAAGTTTGGTCATTTCTAATTACGAGGGTGCAGGTGCAGCATGTAGACATGTGTTTCTATCAACTTGACAATTCGTTCCAATCCTTAATTGGGGCAAGCTTGGGAACTAGGCAAGGAATCTGAGGAGATGGATGTACATCTCTACGCTGAAGGCATGCTGTTGCTAAGAAGAACGGAAACTAGACATAGGACTCTGCTTGTTAAGGACATACCACACCATGACAAGTTGAACAAACTTAGACTTTGGTCACCGACAAAGGTTACACTGTGTCTGTTATAAAATGCCTGACATAGATCTTTATTCTGTTCCTGAATGAAAGGACAACCAAGGAATTGACTCATACCAGGAAGTGGCAGTAGCCAATGATTATAGTTATAAAAAGAAGTCCAAGAATCACCGAAACACACAAGTGGACAAATCAGTAGCAAATCATCAGTGGACAAATCTTTTTTTTTTTTTCTTTTTTTTTTTTTGCAGTTGCTCTTAGTGTTTGTTTAACAATCAAAAAAAAGAAAATATTGAATTTGGTATCTATGTTTACATTTAAAGCGCTTCATGTTCTCAAACAAGCCAGTCCCCAATAATATCTTTTTTTTTTTTTTTTTACGTGAGATCTCAGAGAAAATACAGGCAAACAACTTTTTTGTTATTTGACACAATGGGCTACATAATCATCATGTTGGTTTGTGGGGCCAACTTACTCTTCCCAGAATCCTCTGCACCAAGCAAGTCGCCATTTGTTAAGGGTAGCGATATTCCAAAACAATCCACTAAAATCTGGCAACGTTCTAGACCATAGTTCTTAAATTGTAACCTGAAACTGAAGACATTTAGCCAAGGATCAATATTTTAAATTCTTTTCACCGATTCCTTCTGTTTATTCTGTATATAATGGACCTGAATCGACCTCAGCCATCTTGTAGGTGGCCACGAAGGAATGAAAAATAAGGCATATTTTGTTCAAAGCTTTCACGTATGACACATGTATGAACAAAAAGGCAGAGACGAGTTTCAAAACGATCACTAAAGGTGAATTTGCAGAGATTTTGCTGCACAGCGAGCCGGCAGGTAGCGGTCACGTACTTTCAAAACAAAACAAAAACAACGCATTGGATTCTGGGAAAGGTGAGCTGCCTTTTTTAATGCACTTAGCTAGCTAACTAGCTCACCGTATGCTATTATATTACGTTAGCTAACTGGGCAGCACATTAGAATACTTACCTTTCTAGTGGACTAGCTTATAAATGTATGATTTGTCCATTCCTGTGGTAGTCTGGAGTTTGGAAAGTAGCTGAACAAAATCTCTCGGTTGTCATTTTTGGAATTTGAACAGCTCAGCATGCTCAGCCGTTTTGTTGCTACAGCTTCAGGGGTTGAGAAATGAGTTACTCGTTGTTTGTGCTTCACTGAAAAGCCAATTAGGAACCTCTCACCTACTGCAGCATCCTGACGCCTATACTCAATTTAAAAAAAAAAAAAAAAGAAGCACACGCAAGAGTATGCTTGTTAGAGCTGTGACACACCGAGTCAAAGAACTTGACCAAACGGGCAAATTGACGATTACCTCCCGTTGCCTCACTCTTGCTTTATGTTTTCTGTGAAATTTTGCACTTCTATACACTACGAAGGCAAGTTGATTGCCGTCAACCGAGTTCCAGCAGACCATGTTCATAGCCAGAATAGAAACCCAGAAGACAAATGCTTTAAACATTTGAAAAAGTTTTAAACACTCAGCCGTTCCTCCGAGTGTTCCATTGTGCTGACACTGGAGACTCCTTCCATAAATGTTACAGAAAACATCAACATATCATAACAATCACGTTTTTTTTTTTTTTTTATCACTATAGAAATGTTTGAGGACAAGCTAATTCAATTTGCCAACAGTTCCAAGTTTTAATTTATCAGTGAAGGACAGATCATTTTCTTTTTCACTCTTTTTTTGCTTCCTTCTTGGAAGAAAAAACAGAAACAGAAAAAAAAACGCAGCTTGTCATGTTACCGAAAAACCGCGTAAAGTGTAAACTCCGGTCCTGAAGATCATGAATGTTAAATAAACGTCTCCTTACAGAAAGATCCGCCATATCAGTGATTACACTATATGTTTTTCTTTGTGAAATAACATTTATTAGGTTATAAATCCCCATTCCTGTGTATGAGCTGTTACTATAGAAACGATAATGTGTTAGATAACGATAATGCTGATAATATTGGTTATATTGGATAAGATGTTATTAAATATCAGAATTTTAGTGACTTCCAAAATATAAAGATCTTCTCTCGTTTGAGAAAACGCCACTCGCTCATTTTCTGTTTCTCTCCATCAGTGTGTACGCCGGGGGTGCTGCTGTAGAGAGAGCGGATTACAGACTCTCCGGTCTCTCTGCTCTCTTCATTCTCCCAGTGTGGAGTGTTTGCTCAGAGGAGAGACAGAGTTTTTAACAGATGATATGTCACACCCTCTTGGATTTTCTTTCTTCTGCATCTTTCATCTCACTCTGTCTCTCTTATTTTCCTTTGGATGATGTTCGCTCTTCACTTCCTCGTCCCAGTTTTTCTCTGTTCTCGCTTTCCTCTTAGCATTGCTGTAGAGTGTGTGTGAGTGTGTGTGTGAGTGTGTGAGTGTGTGTGTGTGTGTGTGTGAGGGAGGGGTGGTTTGTTTGTTTGCTCCCTGTCCCTGAATATAATGGCATCCTTGATGGCGTTTCAGATCTTTCATCACACACATCACATCAATAATTCATCGCCGCCTCCCCGTGTGTGATTAGCGATGGCCTTCTAAATTGCCTCCCACACAGCAGAGAAACAAAGTCAGAACCAACGGCAAGAAAAAAAAATAAATTATATTTTTCTCCTACATTCTGCATGAAATGGCTTACAGTGATTTTCCTGCATAATGTGCCTGTTACAGCAAATTTCACTGTTCAAGTGCTATATCCATTTTAATAATATTTATGTATTCGAAGAAATACAAAATTTTTTTGATCACTGTGTTCTAACTCAGGGTTCTAACGTAGGGTTCTAATATAGGATTACAATGTTACACGAGTCTGGTACTACTGGAATTTTCCAAAGTTATTTAAATTTAGAAAACAGTTAAAATTATTGTTCCAGAGCGATTGTTAAAAAAAGAGGCCGGGTGCACTAACGTTTCAAATCCGCTGTCTTATTTCCTGCACTAATGCAGCACATTGGGTTTTAGATTTGTACTTTTTAAGGAATAGGATATAATCTTTTAGAAACAGAATCTGGAAATAAGAAATCAATCTAGATTGTTTTCCTTGTCTTCTTTAGTTTTTATCTTTAGATTTTTTTTTTATATATATCTTTTTGGGTTTTTACATTTATTCTATTTTAATTTATTTATTATTATTATTATTATTTATTTATTTATTTATTTTTTTTTTATTTTTTTATTATTATTATCATTATCATTATTATTATTATTATTATTATTAACACCCTGCATTCACTATTTTTGTAAAAGTTTCAGAAATGGGTTGGAGAGAATTTTTTATAAAATGTCATCAATTAATCACACATTTAGAATTTCTTAAATAAGATTTAGGGATTGTTTTCCGATTTTAAGTATTTGTTTACAGTTTTAAATAAAAAAAAACATATAATTTATTATTATTATTATTATTTTGTTTTTTAATGCTAGTAGGGGATAAACTGTAATAAAGTACATTTTAAATATTTTCAATATAATTCCATTTGTTTATTAATAAATAACTTTACTACTTCAAAAGTTTTTTAACTGGCATCTGAGTCGCGCCATTTGACTTGAGTTACGAGTTATTGAAAAGAGTTGAGTCATTTGTCATTTGAGTCATTGAATTGAGTCATTTCATTGGGTCACTGAATCACAGAGATGTTTTGGTCATCTGGGTTGAGTCTTTGAGTCACAGAGATGTTTTGGTCTTTTGAGTTGAGTCATTTGAGTTGAGTCATTTGAGTTGAGTCATTTGGGTTGAGAGTTGAATCATTTGAGTTGAGTCATTTAGGTTGAGTCATTGAATCACTGACATGTTTCAGTCATACAGAGGTGTTTTGGTCATTTGAGTTGAGTTATTTGAGTTGAGTCATTGGAGTTGCTTCATTAGTATTATTATTACTTTTCCAATCACTCTTGCAATTGTGAAAAAAAAATCACATAGACAAAATGGATGGTGGTTTCAGTCACTTGAATCAAGTAATTGAGTAACAGAGATATTTTGGTCATTTGGGTTGAGTCATTTGAGTTGAGTCTTTGTGTTGAGAGTTGAGTCATTTGGGAGTGAGTCATTTGAGTTGAGTTATTTGGGTTGAGTTATTTGGGTTGAGTCATTGGAGTTGCTTCATTAGTATTATTATTAATTTTCCAACCTGACATCTCTCTTGCAATTGTGAAAAAAAATCACATAGACAAAATGGATGGTGGTTATATTAGGGGCGGGGTTTTCATCTGTATCTTTTCTTACAACTTCGTGCAATCTATATCCAACCCCATTGTCCTTGGTTATTTAAATGTGTAAATTAATTATCAAAATTAAACAATATATGTTGTGAAAGTCATTTTACTTGAATCTTGTTAACAAGTTTAGACAGGCTCTTCATCAATGGAGTCACTTTATTATTGTGGTTTCGTCTCAGGTGGACTTTTAGTGCACTAGGTATTGTGCACAGCAGTATTCAGTATGTACCCTGTCTAGTGAGCTACCCTTGGTAGTGAATTTTGGAAGAATTCTGCATAAGTGTGTGTTTGAAATGTAACATTGAGCTAAATGTCATTGACAAGAAGACCTTAGTGTGGATTAATAAATAAAAAATAAATGTGAAATGCTACACTTTGATCAATTTGTGATTTAAGACAATATTTACCATCTATGATTTATGGGATAGCACTGTTGATAATGTTCTGTCTGTTCATTCCAGTGTGTTGGAATACTAAAGATTTAATCTGAATGAAAGTTTTAAAGGTATTTGACATTGACCACGGAGAGTTTTTTTAAATTTTTTTTATATTGCACACATTCTATTAAAAGTCGAGCTTAGAATTTAAATCAGCCTGATCACAACAGTGACATTTTTTATAATAAGTAGTGAACAAACACTGCAGCAGTGATACTGTGGGTCTAATTGTGTTGGTTAGAAATAATGAAGGTCGCTCTCTCTCTCTCTCTCTCTCTCTCACACACACACACACACACACACACACACACACTATTTATCTTCCTCATCTTTTGCCCTGTGTAGGAGTTTGTCTGTCAGCACTATTGATTTCTTAGCCTTGACTCAATTTTCTACTTTCCTTTCCAAATTTAAAGAAGGGGAAGAGCCTCACATGGTGCAAAATAGTGGGAAGAAAGGGGAGAGAAATACGCATGAACATCTGTATGGTGGTAAAAGTGGTGATATAAACCCTGTCTCGGGGTAAAGCAACTGCAAAATGAGACACAATCCAAGATGCAAAAAAGCAAATGTATGAAACGAACAGCTGTAGCGCTAAACTGGACCCAGATGTGTACCTTAGGTGATAATTTAACACTTCTGATTTTACAGCATGGAAGACATTCAGATGAAAATAGGCTTTTTATGTACTGTATGTAGTCCTTTTCATGATTATTAGCTCCTCGAGGCTGATTTTTATGTGTCTTTATTACTAAAGCGTGGATGTTGGAGACCAGCACTATTAAATGTGGACAAAAACAAAAGAGCAGGATGCAAATGAATAAACTCAGAGCCAGGGCTGGTTCTTGCAGTCAGTGTTTTAAGCAGTCGCTGAGGGCATCCAGACCACCAGGGGGCACCATGATTTTTCACTAAACATACAAAAAAGCATGCTTTACCAGAGACACTATAAATTAGTAAACAAATCTCTTAAAGACTCCTGAATAGAAATCTATGGGTCCCGCCCCTCCCCCCAGAAAGCCAATCATCTGCTTTATAACAGTTGAAGCGGGAAATATGTTAAGCCAATCATGTTGCTGCACTGATGCAATTGCACTACAGACTACAGTACTGTGGAGTCATCCATAAATGTAATTGGTCTCGTGAAACCTTGCGCATGAGTGGAAGTATAAAAATGCTTTTAGTACCTTATTAAATATAATAATAATATAAGTCACCAACATTTTTTGACTGGTGATTCTATACCTGCAGTATAGGGCAGTTATAGCTCTCTCCACATTCATTTAGATAGGAGCCTGATCTTGCCTGAATTACCTGCTTGGGGGCGTTACCAAGATGGCCGCTGAGTGGCGAGACTCGCCTATAAGGACTTCAGTCTTATTTGGCGTAAAAGGTTTAAGTTTAAGGTTTAAGTTCAGTTCAGTAAAGTTAAGCTGAGGCATTTATAGAAAAAGCGATAAAGGTGAGCGCTCAGGAATGATGTAATACATCAAGCGATTTATAAAGCAGCTCTCGCAAATCCCTGCTTGACATCACGTTCTAACTGTTGATTCATTTCTGCGCACAGTGTGTCGGCTCGCTGGGTTTTTAATATTACATATTACAGCCTCTCATTAGCCGCTTCCCACAGTCACATCCTTCAGTGCACACAGCAATGTACAAGACGCGATTGCTCTTTAACGTAGACTTTACAAACTGAGGATAATAAAAGCGATGTTTATGCAATACACATAACTGGAGGCAAACAGCACTGAGAGAAATTACGAATTTAGAGAAAGACGGCTGTATTTTACAGAAATCAAGAACATATTAAGGGTGCAAATTTTTGGAAATTTAGAAAAAGATTTAGCTTTATCAATGGAGATAGGTAGGTTTTTGATGGTCATGTTTTGAACCGGATGGGAAGGGGGTGCCAATACTTTTCAGCCATTAAAAACAAAGAATGAGAAAGAAAGGCGATGAGTGTCCGTAGGAGATTGGGGGAACAAAGAGGTATGTCCTTCTAAATTTATCCAAATGACTGTATATGTACTGTAAATATCACATTCAAATATTTAATATTTTTTATATGATTTCTGTTAAATAATTTTCAGAGTAGTTTAGGAAAAATTTGATTTAGGGAAAACGAAATTTAAAAGGGAAAAGAAAAAATGATATAATGAACTGTGCGGGTATGGGATGAGGAAGTGCAGATGGTTTATCACCAGCGCACAAATGAGATTGTTACTTAGTGTAAATGTGCGAGTAATGAGGCGATCGTAAGCTACACGATGAGCATAAATAAATACTACCTGCTTGTTAATGATCGGAGGTCTGAGTGTCTGATCCTCGCGAAAGATGTGAGATAAAATCCCAGAGACGCTGTTAACCCTCGATTGCTTGGATTGCACGTCCTTGGTGAGATGATTTGGGTTTAATCACACCTACAAAATGAGCAAATACGAATATAGCTTTATACAAAAATAAAGACGACTTGGCAGATGGATGATAAGTTTTATTCTTGTGCTACAGCTAATTATGTACATGATCCGTATCAAAAATGTTGCAAATGCCAGAACATCTTGAATTAATTCTCTTTGGGAGAAAAATAACATTCTCACCGCTGAAGGTTATTTCCCTCCGAGCCACCATGGGAATTGCCCTTGTTGTCATTGACACACTTTGCAGCGAGAAAAGCGCGCCTGATTACGCACAGGGTACGGGATACGATTGTCACATCGTGAGAACGGAACACAGATAATGACGACGCACGACAGGGAGCTTGGGTAACCTCGGCCGCTCCGGTGAGCTCTCCCGCTCCTGTTTCCAGAGCGAGGTGTGGAGCGGGAGCATGGCCGGCAGCCATTAATCTACAGCTCTGAGTGTGACTATATTAGGATGATGAATGTAGCCACGTCTCCTGACGAGGGACTGGGAGCTCACGTCAAAGAGCAGGGACAGACACTGCACAGGTGATTTGTGAGAGCGGTTAGCTGAGTGTGTGTTTGTGTGTAGGAGCTTTTCTGTTACAGATATAAATGTAAGGACACACACACACCTAACACTAACCTTAACCTTAACACTAACCTTAGCAAGATAGATAGATAGATAGATAGATAGATAGATAGATAGATAGATAGATAGACCTGCTTGCAATATTGATGCAATTAATGCTAATAATTTGCTTCGGAATGCCATTCATTCTTGCTACAGGACATTATTAGCTAGAACAGTTAGCTATTTGTTTATTTATTAGCTAAGTGTGACATCACTGTATTTAAATGAAGGCCAAAGCAGTTTAGGAATTCTTTAAAGCTGTTCTTTGTTATGTTATGAAAATCTGCTCACAGAAATAATTCATTTCTGAGGAAACTCCACCAGTGAATTTGTATGTTAAGTCGGGTTTACGCTACGATTTTCAGGGCAATTTTGGATTGGATTTGGAATTCTTTGGTCATGAGTGGAGACCTGAGGTCTTAAAATGGCAGACATTTGTGATTGAAATCTTAGAATGAGCACTGCTATGACATTTGTCTAAAATCCACCAATAAGAGGACAGCCTAAAATGATGCCGTACTCATATAGAGGATAGCTAATATGCTAGTGGTGATCGTGAAACGTAAACGAAACGTGCTAATCTTATCACTCCAAGCTTACCTAGAAGAATGTTTGTTTTAATGCGAACCCGTTGTCTGTGAAGCTCATTTCCGGATCTTTGATGACAAAAGCAGAACATAGTCGGTTTATTTTATCGTAGGTTTATTGTTAGAGGACCTTTAGCGTCCGATCTGAAATTGAGAACGCGCATTGTCATTTTGTAGATGGTAATCTTAGAGTAGTCTGCAAAAGGCGTACAGTCTGAACCTGGCTTTGATCCCATGACTGTGTAGTGTTTTCAATTTAATAATACATCTTGCATATTGCATACTATAATAATATGATGAATAATAGAGAGTGTACAAGTGCACTATTTCAAGCCTGACCCTTTCTGTTTTTCTAACACTATCTTTCCTGAATATCTACAAACATAAATTTTCACACACACACATACACACAGTGCTGATAGCCACCATTTGGACTGTGTGGTGACGGTAACACTGATAGCACCCATTTACTCCAACCTCAGCCACATCATCTGCTTATTACACCGAGGAAGGGTGCGATTACATCCGTGATGGATTTAAAGTCGCAGCGAGGACACGACAGGTCCGTCAGGCCCATGTTGCAATGACACACGCTTTCAGACAGCACATCTACGAAATCACCTCCTGATAATACATAAATAAACTCAGTGCGGGGATTCAGTTCTGTTAGAGCATGATGCCTTTACAATGAGAGTCAGAGGTCTTTTTAGACATCCAACACGCATTGCGGACATTTTTATTAGTTTGTTTGTTTGTTTGTTGGTTTGCTAAGAGATTTTGTCAGTTTTTTAAGAGTCACGGTCAGCCATTTTAGAGTGAGAGGACCAACACTTAATGGACTGAGGATGTATACAGCATTGTAATGGTTTGAAAGTGATTTTAAATTCGGTTTATTCATAAAAACCAGCTGTTCAGGCCCCTAGTGGTGTAGACACCAAAAGTAACAATAATAGGTTTCATCTAAAGAAAATGATGACAGTATCAGGGAGAACTGTATGTGATCTTTGAAAGTAGTAAATTGTCTATGTGCATATGAAACTTGATCTTTCTTTGCCTCTTTGCCGTGAAGAATTTGATAAACGAACAAATGCTGAAACTCCTGATGTAACGTGGCCAAGTCTTCCAACAAGGCATCAATAAAATACAGCTGATGAGTAGAATGAACCGTTATCTCACAGTTTATTTAGTCTGTTTATTCAAATTTAAAATTATAATACTGATCTGTTTTGTACATGTCTTCAATTTTGTAAGATTTATTTGAATAAGTAAAATAAACACTATTTCGCGAATCTCTTTTGCCCTCTGAGCAAACGTGTCGAACGTTAAAGGTGGCATGAGTGGAGACACTGTAAATGAGAAGGTTAAATATTTCAAAACAGAAGTGTTTCCCATTATTTTTGTGAATAATTTTTTTAGCGAAGGCTAAATTTCTAGAGCAGAGTATATTTATTACCCTGCTGTGACACGGCCGTCTAACGATCAGTTAAATATATTAACATCTTCAGGCCATATCGAGTTTCCTGATTGCTGGAGAGGTGAGACGCTGAAGCCCCCTGCGGTACTGAGATTGATTTCAGATAATGATCACATCATAGCGAAGCTAAAAAAAAAAAAAAAAGGTTTAAAAACGACCCTTCATTGCACTTGGGGACTGCATTTATCATAAATGTGGAAGAGGAAATGCAGGAAGGAAAGGAAGCTAACGTATAAACAACCACCTGCTGCTACTTAGAAATGCTGAATAGACTTCAGGAGGTGGCTTCATCAGTCACAGCCCAGATGAATAATGCAGGCGGTTTGTTTGAGTATGGCAGGACCAGGGTTTTTTGGACAGTTTAGAGTTGTGTGTGTGTTCTGTATCCATATTAAGTACTCCTCTTGGAACATGGTGGTGGTGTTTTATAGTAAGCAGTTTTATATGCTAGTAAGCAGAACTCAGTGTGCTATTTTGGGTCACCAGGTGCCTCGTCCTCATCACACTCCAAAAAATAAATAAATAAATAAATGAAAAATAAACTGCAGTCCTTTACATACGCCAAGTCATTATTAAGTGAAAAACTCTGAAACTGTCTGGCGTGTCGTCCATGTACTGGAATGCACAGGATCTGCAAAGTGTTCCAATCCATACTGAAATACGTCCAAAAAAAGTACCAATCCAACCGCTGTCGATTATTCTAAAAGCATTAAAAACAGACTCTAATGCAGGACTAAAACTTTTGCGATCAATGTTCTGTCTTGAGTTGCCGATTTGCTAACATCCCGAATAAAAGGCGCTAATTTGCATGTGAAAGTTCGCGGGAGTGTGGCATGTGATTGGCAGAGAGTAATGGTGTAAATGACAGCACATGTAAAAGAGGAGGAAGTATGTGTATGTTTCATCTGTCCTCTACAACCATGAGGAGTTCAGGATATATTGCTTTCAGAACCTGAAAATTCCCAAACATACGCAGCGTAATGGTATTAATAATATTCAACACGTTATAGGTGATCTCAGTAGCATAGATAATGAAATGAAAGCCAGACAATTGTGCATAGTGTCATATTGGTCACACGTCTTTATAGGATTAAAACCAGCTGCTCACATCCAGCTACATTTTTATGAGCTAACATACTTATATTTATTCTTACTCTTTTATATTTTATGATTTCTAATACTTTTTATGCGCATCCTCTATCTCTCTCCATCTCTCTTCATCTCTCTGTTCTTATAAACTCCTACATCCCGTCTGTGAAAAAATGTTTGTACAGCAGTAGACAGCTCGCTGCCGAGATGCCATTAAGGTCTCATGTCTCCCAGAGAGATGATACAAACTCGCCTGATTATCTCGCTAAAAAAATCGCCACAAATATTTCAGCACTCTTGCAGCCTGCTGCAAGAACCAATCACGGATTGGAAAGCGATGCGACTTTTCCTTTTTATCCATGTTGGCATGTACAAGCCTGTCTCCTGCCCCACGACTGTTTCTTAATAATGAGCTTCTCAGGATGGAAGAAAAGAGTGAATCTGAATTTCCAATCAGCCACCAGATATCATGTGGTGTCCACCATAGAACCACTTTTTTTTTATTCCACAACTGTGTCTTTGTCTGAGGATTGTTCTGCATCTTGGGCTGATTAAATTCAGTATGGTGTGAATGCATGAATGTGGCTAACTATTCCAGGTGAATGCTTCATTTAGGTTCTCTTTTGGTGCTTTATCTTAATGATGTTGGAACCAGTCAAGGGAAAAATGAGTCAAGGTTCCCTGTACGAGGAAACAAGGGAAGTCAGTGTAGTATGACCGCGACTCGGGGACCTTGACGAGTGATGGATGGTGTTCAAAGGAAGCAAATTAGCACGTGGGTTCAATTACTGAAATGCGAAATTCAGTACAATATTAAATATTACTGAAGAAGATAAAGAAGTAAAGGAATGGCTTCTGCTGCGAGTGATGTAAGGCACCTAGTACTTATTAGAACTGTCTTTCTTAAGGTTTTTTTTTGTATGCATCTTAATTTGCAGCAGCTTCAAGTCTTTAGGGACTGACACTGGAGACTTCTTCCAATAATGTTAAATAAACATCTTCTTATAGAAAATGTCACCATATCAGTGATCTTGCTATATTGACTTTCATGAGATTTGAGCTTAAAATCTTGTAATCTCTGGCTCCAGAACTTAACTGCTGATTCACCATTCCAAACTGCCAAACACTGAAGATATTCAAACTAATTAGAGGAATCGTTCACCAGAAATGGCCAATGCACCAAAGACTTGAAGAGATTTCAAAGATTCATACTCCCTGCTAGCTCTAAATATAATTGGCAGCATTAGCATTATTAGGTGATGTATTCCTTTAATTTTAAGACCTGCTGAGGGTGACAGTCATTCCCTCAAGCCATGTGAGAGCTGTTATTTCCCGCTTTATCTGGAGTCTTGTTAGAAGCTCAGTGTGTGATGATGCTCGCTTTTTGGAAGATGTACAACAGGACAGATAGCGTTAGCGTCCGCAGGCTATTCTCTTCTCACATTCTTAACGCTCAGCCTTGAGATCATGAACAGCTGCTCAATTTTAAATAAAAACCCAACCTAACGCTCCCTCCAGGAACGCCAGCTAACACCTGATAGCTAAAAACAGCTGTCTGACCTGAAGCTTTCTAATCCTGTTTTTTTTTTTTAACCATGGAGATAAATTTATACATGTTTGACCTGGTTACAAGCTGCCAAATTCAGTGTCTTTGGGGGTTTCTAATAAGGCTTTTAGCCAAATTGGATCTGTGAAATGCTTGTATATGCTAGTGTGGTATCAGCCGGAGATGCTAGCATGTAGCATTCATCAAAGTAATCTATTTTGAAATATCTCTCTATTCAGGGAGGCCAGTGTTAATTTAATATGCACTCCAGTCACCGTGGAGCTCCTGCTTATTTCGCTCTATTGCTAATAGCATCAGGTGCCAGCTATCATTTTTCACTTCCTGTGCTGTGTGGTGGTTAACTTATGAAAAAATACAAGTGCCAGGCCAACCTACACCTATACCAATTCTGTGTTTTTGTGTTCAGAAAGAGGAGCACTAATTTCTTAAAGCTCAATCTGAGATCAGTTGGCGTGGTTGCTATTAAAAAGTTTTGCCAAGACCAATAAGTTTTTCAATAAGTCATTTTAGTTAAGTCATCATCTGTGTTTGCATCATGGTGGCCCTAGTCATGACACATGGATGACAGAAACCTAACTCACACTGCTATGGTTTATAACAAACAATCCAGTTGGTACCTCAATGTCAGGTGTTATTCAAAGCTTTGAATCGAACATTAAAGCTGCTTTTACATATGCAGTGTTTGGTCTGGCCTATTCAGATTACTGAATAGGTATGTTCTACTCCTTTGTTTGGTTCTTTAGGCAGGTCAGATCACAGTAATCATGCTTGGGTATGAGAATGTCAGAACAAGATGGTCTTTGTCTGCTATCAAATAAAATCTTGGGAGAAAGCTATTTAACTCTGAATAGACTTGATTGCAGACAGTGAATAAATCATGTTGTGTTGTTTGGATTGCAGAAATACTATGTGTTCTGGAAAGCTGAACCAATGCTAGGCATGACACTATACTGTATAATTATCTAGTCATTTACTGGGCACAATTTAATCTGTCCATGGGAGAGTTTTGTGATTTCTAAGTTCACTTCTAAGGTAAAGGTTTGTTCACCTTTTCCATCACTGTAAGAAGGAAACCGATGAATGAAAGCATCTTGCTAATTTTACCAAATAAACCATCCATCCATCCATTATCTATACCGCTTATCCGTTAGGTTCATGGGGAAGCTGGAGACAGTTCCAGCTGACTTTGGGCAAGAGGTGGGGTACACCCTGGGCAAGTCATCAATATATATA
>JAQQZR010000013.1:10473829-10495301 GCA_030068235.1 Notoglanidium macrostoma | reverse complement strand
ATATAGGGCTATCAAATAAGCTGAAAAATATCAGTTCCATTCTAATTCAAACTGAGCTAACAGATTAATATGCAGGAACGCATCCTAGGCTAGATGTTGAAACCCAAATTCTTAAAACAAAAGCTCAGAATCTGAATATACCCCTGCCACAATATGTATGACGAAAAAAACAAGGAACCTTCAGATGCCTCAGATGTCCTCTTGACTTTCAGTCCTACTTCAGAAGAACCGCTTGGTGTGCCAGGGTGCATTCATCACTTTAGACTGGAGAGTAAACAAGAGACAGAAGGAGGCGAGAAACATCGTTGTCCTCTGAGACACCAAGACAGGTCACAACTCACAAGCATTACAGCATACCACCTTCACTGAGCATACCGCCTTTATACCGTACTATAGGGAATAGAGGGTAGGAAGCCTTTTTACCCAGGAAAAACATGAAGGCTATATTTAACCATCCTAATTATGCTAAACAAGGTCCTTTGAGACAAAAAGCATTCGAATCAGCCACAGATCAGAGGTGAGATCTTGTGTGTCAAGGTTGCTTCACCTGATTGGTTCGGGATCACTAACAACATGCCTCCCGAGACATAAAATCTCACCTCATTCATAGGACTGCTGTGGTTATTTTAAGAAACAGGGTTATCAATCTCAACCATTCGAAGAACATCATGACAGGATTGTAAGCGAGGATGATGGTTGGCCCTGAAGCCAGAAAACCTGGATGTTCTAATCATGGCTTTCTTGGCTGTGTTGGAATCAAGGTTAGCGTCAGTTCAACTTTTAATTTTCAATTGTCAAGCCTGATACGGCAAGATTTATTGTGGTGGTGTCTCGAGCCCACGCCCTTTTTTTCCACACAAATAGCTTTTAGAAATTGATTTTCTCTGAGCAATTAGTCATTTTATGGGCTAAAGTGTTATCCTTTCACAATGTAGCCCTCCCAGGTCAGCACAAGGTATTGATATTTTCAAATTGGTGCCTTGAATTTGTTGCTCTGAACCATTCTCTTTCATTTATCTTAGGAAGGGAGAGATAGAGATCCTCCGCTTAACTCTGCAAAGTGCATCAAAATTAGACGGGATCCTCACAGCAGAGGAGTTCTAATCTCTGAATGCACAGCGCGTTTCTTTCGACTTCGAGCTGAGGCAGATTAATGAGCAGTATCGTCCCGGTCTGCCAGGATTGCTCAGATTAATGAGGCCAGACCTGTTCAAGACTTTACCGAGTGTTTGCCAAAATGCAAACGTAGCTGTTTCTGACCATTTTTTAACACTGTCAATGATCGAGCTGTCTGATCTCTTGCTAGGTTGTGCTAGTTTAAGCAGCAGGGAAACTGAATCCATGATTTCTATTTAGATTAATGCTAATTTGGTAAATAAATAATTGGTGACATTTCTAATGTATTTTTCTCCAGATTTCCAGCCTGAAAGTGGGTGGGGCTAATCTCTGAATCAGCAAGGCTGAAGTCGTATTAGTCGTCAGCAGTATTAAGACTATGCTTGAGCTGTCTTTTCAAGACTGTGAAATCACACAAGATAAGTGGGCTTGAGGTCAGAATCAGATAGAACTGAGGCTATGTCGACATGAATACATTTTAGGTTAAAAATGGCATTTTAAAATGAAAATGATGTCTGTCCAGATCCGCATTTTAGCTCAGTGTCAGAAAGCGCAGTATCACTATCTCCATCCATATTAACACGCCTGAAAGTATTTATCACATGACCATGACCAGATTGACTACTCTGCAGTTGTTAATTGCAGATCGCTGAAATAATAGCTTGTCTCCTTGGCATATAGGCAGTTGTAGCATTATAAAATGCTAAATTTAACTGCACAATAACTGCTAGCAAAGACGAGAAGTTCAGCAATGCCTGTTCATTATCCATGTTGCATTCACCACTGGTAGTCATAGCGAAAGTGGGTGTCTGCATCTTTGTTTCCAAAAACCTCCATTTTCCCTCATCCACACATAAACGTAACCCTGGATATTTCAAACTAAAACAGGGCCAGTAGCATTTCCAAAACTCTCCTTACACCAGGCGTAAATGAAGCAAAAGTGATGCTTTCTAAAACAAAAACATATTAGTGTGGATGTAGCATGAGACACACCTCTGTGTTCAGCAGACTCCATCCTGCATGTGTAACTTCCGAATAGAGCTTATGCCCTTAGTCAGATATACACAATTTGGGTATTAAATCCTTCCTACATATGCTTAACTCAACTCAGAAAACCCCAAATGTTCTGCTGAAAGCACTAGGAAAAATAAAATTTAATCAAACATGAGGGTTCACCAGTGTCATCAGGTAAAAACCCCTGAGCTTTGAGTCATGAGCTTTATGCTGTATGCAGGATTATAACTTGGAACCATACTTATTAAAAAAAAAAGAAAGAAAGAAAGAAAGAGAGTGGCTTGTCATGGCTTTGATGAGGCAGGTCAGAGATTGTAATTTGGGTCAAATGAAGCTGTCACAGAACCTTCTTAAGACGGAGAATTGTGTAGCTGTGTAAGGCTCTTCATCTCAAGTGATCTGGCTTGAAGCTGTGAAGGACCCACTCGAGTGCAAGTTCATTACTGAGATAGGAAACACAGAGTGCTTGTTTAAGGAGCGTACGCTAAAGAAAAACAGACGGTGTAAAAATGAAGCAGGTGAGACATGCGGTTGTGACGTTTTAGGACAAAGCATGTCCTTTTATCTGAAGCTACTAAGGGGTTTGGAGAGAAAAACTAGGTGGCTAGATGAAGGGAGGGAGAAGAGCCATATTGATCCAGCACCTCTGTCTTTGGGCACAGTGTAGCGGGATCTCCCGCCAGGAAAAACAAATCACATCGGAGGATTGATGGATGTGGCGCTCCAGGATGCGCCAGCTTTGCCATCTGGACGGCTGACACTGTATCTCAGCCCTGTGCATGGCAAATTAAATTTACATCCAATGCAGCCTCTACTTCTGGCATGAACATACAGAGAGACCACCCAAACACACACAAACACACACACACACACACACACACACACACACACACACACCCTCCAGCAAAATCAACACTACACTAAGTCTTCTAAAAATCAGTGATTCCATTGTTTTTTTTCCATACAGCAAGCAGGGATTGGTAAAAGCCAGGAGGTGTACATTGATTCCCATTGTGTAATGTAAAACCTTGTGGAGTTTGTTTTCCTTTTTTCATTTTGAAAGCAAAGAACCTTTAACTATCCACAAAACCCATACTTCAGGCATCTTGTATATTCTTAAAAAATAACTTTAAAAATAGACATTTTGTTTCTGTAATGAAACTTTAGCCATTTCTTTGTAAGCTAAGAACCCAATGAAGAATGATCTTATGAACACATAAAGAACCGAGAGTGTATGTAATTGAGTGTGTGGTACTCTCAATTGTTGGTCACTAATTTTTTTTTTTCTTAATGCCTAAAAGCAGGTATCTAGCTGTATGAAATGTTTGATACTTGGTACACTTGAAGGGTTCATTGGACAAATAAGGGTTCTTCACTTCACGAAGGTTCTATTTGGAAATAATTTCCCGAAGTTCCCAGACGGCCAACCAGAGAACACTTAAGGACTCAAATTTTTCACAATGTCTAAGAGCTCAAGTGTTGGGTTCCTGTCCTGGCTCCTGCCTTCTACTTCATTTCTAGAACTTTAAGATTTGCAGAGAAAGGCTTAAAGGTGGACTAAAATAAACCTCCTCCCCCTGGGTGGTGCCACCTCCAGAACCTTACCTTTTAGACGTTCCTTTCACCTCCACCAAGGACGGCAAAATTAGGTTATGGTTTGGCGTGATGAGGCCTGAATAAAATCACTATTCTTAAAGGAGCACCTACCTCACCGGTCCCCAAAGCATTCTGGGTAGTTACTGCGCTCCACATTCAATGCTAATTCAATAGTGCTGATTTTGCCGGGTCACTGAATCAGATTTGCGGCACTCGCTGCCTCAGTGATGACTTTGCATGACAGAATATAGATCATTAAAGTCAATGTACTAAGAGATATGAATTGTTTGTTCGGTCTTCCTTACGTGGGTTACGTTACAGGACTCCCTACGTAAATTCATTTTCCTTCATATCCGCTCATCTGTATGATACAGAGTCGGTCGCTACACTGAAGTAAATGATTGCAGATGATTAAATGATCTTTGACCTCATGGAGTGAAACTGAAGTGATTATCATACAGAACACATCTATTACAGGACTGTAACATTTTTCATATCTAATAATCAGCTGTAGTGAAGTCTACTACAGTATCAAAAATTTTGGCACCATAAAAAACCTGTTTTGTTTTAGTTTTTGCCATTAGCCATTGGTTCAATCCCAAAACATTCCAGTTTCGTACCTCCTTAAGAACTACTTTTCTACTCTGATTACTTGATTATTGTCCTACAACAGCATGTTCTGAAATGTTTTATTCCTCTTATATTACAGCACTTTGCTCATTTGTATACCTTTGCATTAAGTGGTGGAGACAATATGTTTCCGTGTGTCTGTCCAAGATTCACATTAGCACAACATCTCAAGAAGAGTAGTTGAACGTTTGTAGGATGTATATGGAATTTTCATTGTTGCCAGCAGATGAACTCGATTTTGGAAGGTCAGAGTAAGTTGAAATGTCTCAAATAGGTTTTCTTCAACTGAAGCATATTTTTAAGAGAATGTATAGAGTTAGAATAATAGAGAATTTCAGGTATACAAATGAAAGGGGCCAGCTCAACCTTCCCAGAATCCAATGCATTGTTATTGCTGGGAAAACATGTGACTGCCAGTGCGGTCAATTATATATGGGCCGTATAACCATAAGAAAATAGAATGGATTAGTCGAAAGAATTTGAAATATAGATCCCTTGACAAAATATAAAATTTCAGTGTACAATTTAAGATCTATGGGCTAGGATGTCACCGAATTGATGCAGGTTGTACCCACTCACAATTACAATTACAGTTAATGTCATGTAATGTCCAGAAACAAGTTAGTTAGTGCTATAAGAGACAATCAGACACTTTTTCATCTTGGACTTAACAATGGCATCTTTGAGAACTGTAATAATGATGCTGTCTCTGTATAACTTTCCATGAAGGTTATAGCTATAATAAACTATGAATTCCTTCATGTTATAATGTATTCATTAGGCATTATACACATTGTTAAAATGGTTGATAAAAATGCATTACACATTATAGCTATAGTTATTATGCATTATTCTTTAACATGACACATTAAAATTGCTGTTCATAACCTGTTATAACCTGTAATGCATCATAACGTGAATGCTGCATGTCTTTATACATATGTCATTCATAAAAGGTGTGAATTTCTTTTACCAACATGCACAGTCAAAAGTGTAAATTGAAGGCTGATTAAAATAGTCTGCATATGGTGTAGGCTACAATGTGCACAGAAATTCAGACTGTTGGCGTATCCTTGGTAATACATTTTCTGCAATAATAGGTGTGTATTTAGTGGAATCAGAAGGAGATATTATATCCACAAACCTATAAGATCTTTCTCTTTGGATTTTTCCTCCTCCAGACGACGGATGACCTGTTGGTTGCGTCTGCCGAGTGTCCGAGCGATGACGAGGATATCGACCCGTGTGAGCCGAGCTCAGGTGGGTTAGGTTAGTCATCTCTTTTATTCTTCCTTCCCTCCGGCCATATCTATTTCTCACCTTCTCTCACCAGAGCGTCTGGACAACTATAATATTGTAATTCATCTGATTCTAAAAAAACGTCTATTGACGTTAATTTAGAGTCAAGGAATATATACATAATACTGTCACTACAATTTTATTACACTGTCATTGGGTTATAAAGATATATATATATATATATATATAAACCCAAGAGCCAGAGGAAAATTATTACAGGCTGCAGTTTGATTAATGATTGCTACTGTTAAATCTTTATTATGTAACTGCTATAACATATTATAACACAACTGGATGTCAACATTCCGTAAATTTGTCACTGGCTAAATGTTTAGAGCTGGTGTCCATCTACATAAGAAGTCATAAGATGAAGAGGAAATTTTGTTAACAGTTTGTTTAAGGCTGTCTTTCAAAAGGTTACGTGAAAGCCTTTATAAGCCTTTATGTAACTTTATGTCCGTCATAAAACGCTTACGTAGGTCTTATGTAGCCTTATGAACTTTAGCTTGAAGGGAACAATTTATCCAAGCTAAGGTGCTAATACTCACAATGTGACCTTGCTCTCTGCACTATTAGCGACATTAGCTTGAGGAATAAGTCGTCCCTCATGATACCTTAAAGGCTTTGTGGCATCTGCTACATTTGCTCTAATGCTTTATGCATGAGCATGACAAGTCACGGGTGTAAATGAAGACAGAAGCCATTAGGACATAGCGAAGATGGCACCTTCATGCTTTTCAGCATTCAGCTTCGAGCCTGTGATGTGCAGCGTGTCCCCATTCTCATTAATTACGCAGAACGGTGGTTCTGGGATTTCGAGTTGTGTTGTCTTACGTTCTCATTGGTTTACATGCGCTGATTACATACGACATACTCCTCGTGCGCTAAACCATGACTCTCTCCTCTGAGGAAAACAAACACTGGGATTCTGGAGCACAATACCGTAATTAACACTCTGGGGTCTGATGGTGAACTTCATTGGCTGTGCCGCGGCATAAATTTGAGCAACTGGAACACTTGTCATTTCGTAGCGATATAGCTGGAATGATTTGGAAGCAGTAAAGAGAGTAGATTCACATGCGATTATTCCATATAACATCGTTCTATAAATATACATAGTTAGAGAAACATGTTGAATTTTGCATGCATAATGTTTCCCTTTCAGAGAAGATTCAACGTAGAACCAATTTAGATTTTACCCAAATAACATTTGATGATCTCATGAGCTTATCATGATTGTGGTACTGACCTTGAGTCTGGAGTTATTGTTTTTAACATATCTAAGCCCAAACCAGTATGCCAGGGATGGATTAGTAAATCTTGGGCTTCTTGGCAGAGCCACACTCCCAACCCTAGAGCCATAAATGCCCCAGCTTGCAGTCCAAGAAATAAATAACATACATGACTATGTTGAGTGTTTGAGAAGTCTTGGTGCTATGCAGAAAGCTGTCTTACCCTACACGACTGACTTCCTTCTGGTTTCTCACCTCGCCAACTCATCCATAAAATCATCAAAGTCCTTCTCTTTAGCAAGCTATGATAGAATGTAGAGTCTTCTTTGGCCCGTTTTACCTTGCTTTTACTCTGAGCCATTTTTGGAAAATAAATGTTCTCTGGCTTCTGTAGAATCTACTTGTCTCATTGGTTACAAATTCAGATCGACACACCAAATCATTGGATAGTTTGGATAGTTAAGCTTTCCTAAAGAGGTTCTACTTGGAATCCATCTCTCATATCTACATTTCTTATGGGATCTCTTGGAAAGAGAATTTGGAGAATTGTGGATGTCATGCTGCAAATATTTTGCCAGAAGGTATGCACTTTTAGGGAAAAGTTCCTTGGCGTGTTCCAGATCTCAAATACGTGGGTGATGTGCTAGAGTTAAATTCGTGCAAAGAGCTGTACCATTGGAAATGTATCTTCTTTGATTTGCAGCTTCACAGTCAGTTCCTGTGGTTCATGGTGAAGGATGTAGGCATTTGTTACCACAGTGTCCAAGGCTCTTCTTAATGGTGTGTTGTGTAACACTGGATCAGATGGTCAGACAGGTCCACAGCTCATGTTTGTTGTGCTCGATGACAGGTTGAGCTTGGAAAGCTCTGAATTAAGCTTGCTTCATTTCTAGGCTCCTGCTTGTGTGTGAAGCAAAGCTAAAAGCTATCTCCTATCCAAAGGGATTAATAATTAAATTCAAAGACTTCTGCAGTCCCTTTTAATCTGAGCATAAGAATAAACCCTTCAATTAAATATTGTCTCTCCAAAAGTAATCCAAGATGTACAGTTTTTGGTACGCAAGATGAAAAGATAAGACGGTGAAGTGGTTCCTGGTTTGCGGAGAAAGTATAAAATGTACTATGGTGTTACTCTCCAACACAGCATACTTTCAAAGTGTCACTGTTAGCATCTTGCCAAGGTCAAACGAGGACAATCCGGGAGGTTTAGACGCCCATTTCTGTCCCACAGAGAGTTGAGAAGCCCTTGCAGAAGCCTCTGAAAAAAATGGCAGGGTGATTTGACACCAGCTTCATGGCCCATGGGGGTTGATGGGGGAGACTAACACCATATAACGATCAATATCTGGATTCAGCTCCAATTGGTCAATATCACACCAATGTGTAAAGGATTGGATCCAGTACTGCTGAAAACAGGAAGGTGTCTAAAATTTCCCTGCAGCTCGGAATTCTATTCTTAACTTTCTATATAAACGTTGCCTTAAAGTACCCTGAATTTATCCAGATTCCCACAAGGTCTTGATCCAGCTGGTATAAATGGTATTGTAGGGAGTAGGGTAAGCCGTACCTGTCCTTCAAGGAACAAATACACAAATAGGCTCAATTTTAGCATCCATGTAACGTTATTTGCTGTTAGCTATTAGCTTGAGGTATTTTTAGGTGCTTGCGGTCCAAACAGTTCTCGGGACTTATTGAGAAGAACTACTCCCTGGGGAGCTCCCCCGAGAACTACACACCTTCAAGGACGAGTTTACTGTTTGCATTCGCACCGCAAGTATGAACGCTGAAGTGACGAAAGCCGCATCAAAATCACATTGTATTTCCTCTATTGGGTATAGGCTTAATAAAGTCTGGACTTCACTGTCTCTCCATTTATCTCATTTTATAAAAAATAACATAAATAAATAAATCCTCCCCTACTTGGGAGTGGTATGTATGTGTGTGTGTGTGTGTGTGTGTGTGTCTTCCACATCCTTGAGGCCTGGGAGTTTGAGGATTCTGCTCAGTATCTTAGCTGTTCCTAGAACTGCACATTTCTGGACAGAGATCTCAGTTGTTATACCTGAAATGGAGCCACTCTCCAATTTGGGAGTCACAGCCCCTAATGCTCCTATTAAAATTGGAACCACTTTGGACTTCACCTTCCACATCTGTTCCAGTTGTTCCTTCAGGCTTTGGTACTTCTCGATCTTCTCATGCTCCTTCTTCCTGATGTTGCTGTCAGCTGAGATTGCCACATCTGTCACTACTGCTGTTTTCTGCTCCTTATCAACCACCAATATGTCTGGTTGGTTGGCCAGCAGCTGCTTATCTATCTGGAACTTGAAATCCCACAGGATCTTAGCTCTGTTGTTCTCAACCACTTTCAGTGGTGTCCCCCACTGGGACTTGGGAACTTCTGCATACTTGGTGCAGATGTTTCTGTACACTATCCTTGTATTTCTATTTAAATCAAACTCTTATTGCCTTTTTTTATTTCACTTTAATTTGCCAACCACTCCCCCCAGCTTCTCTCATTTGATACCAGTGCATGCTGTCATGCGGATTTTCATGCGGACGTCACTCATGGGTCCTACTGTGCTGGGAGAGTACCTTCTCTGTAATAGCTGAAAAAGAGTCCTGAAAAAGAGTACAAGAATTGTTCTCAGTTCCTGAAGTGCTAACACACAAAAAAGGGGACTAGGAACTATAAAATGTTCCTCCGGTCTGAAAGTGGTTAAGATGTTGGCCTAGTTATCGGAAGGCCATGAGTTCGAATCCCAGCACTATCCCTGCTATCGCTGATGGGCCCTTGAGCAAGGCCCTTAACCCTTAACCCTCAACTGCTCAACTGTATAAATGACATATATGTATGTCACTCTGGATAATGGCATCTGCCAAATGACATAAATGCAAATGTAAAGTGCCTTTTGGCTATGCACCAAGAACACATCCAACACCAATGATCTTAAAGTACAAAGAGAAAGTAAGAAATGGTATGGGGCTGAATTCTTTCTAGCCCAGACTATTATAGAAGTAAAACTCCATCCTGTATCATGGATCTGATTGGTGCTTTATTGTTGTGAATTTCCCTGAGAAGTTATGTTTTTCTTTGCGCTAACATGCTATCATAAGTGCAATGAAGTTAGCGCTGTAGAATAGTTGAGACGTTGGTAAAAACGTTGGACTCAAAGTCCTGTATTTCCTTTTAAAATCCTGTGACATTTTCTAAAGAATTTAGGTAGATCTATTTACAAATATATTATTTATATGAAATGAATACATGAAATATGAAAGTAGAAACCTCCCACTCACTCACAACTAGTCCTGATACATATCTTTAGTCTGAATCAGATACCCTGTGAACCTTTCTGCCAAGCTTTCAGAAAACAAAAAAAAAGTTGCGCCTCTTTGTTTATCTATTCATTGCGAAAAATGTGTTTGTATTCGGTAACACTCCTAGTACACATAAAAGGATGGTATGATGTCATCGGCGTCTGGTCGCACCTCAAGGTCATTGCAACAGGCTGTAGATCATAAACTCGCCCCTCCCTCACCCCCAGCACCATCACCACTTCCTATTCCCAGCGGCAGCGCTATCAGCGATCGAGTGAGATCGATCCCTGGCTGTATTTATCGTCACACCCTATTTCTTTTACAGCCGGAAAAGCACAGGCTCCGGTGGCGCAGAGGGTCGGAGCTAATCTTCCAGCAGGCACCAGATTAGATCGCAGTGCAGCAAACTGAACCTCCTAAACACAAGAAACCGCAGCAAGCTGAATCCCCGCCTCAGCAACACGCTGAAGAACAGGAACAAAGCGATAGATGAGCTGAGTTTTAAATCTGCCAAATGACATGTGTTGAAATATACAGCAGCATGTCAAACCTGACAACTGGAAAGACAAACGAGCTGCGGTTCCACAAGCTCCGAGCAGTGTGAAGGCACAATAAGCTGACGAAACGTGAGTTTCTGAAATTTCCGCTCTACCTAACGAAAGTGGGATTTCTTCCCCTACAACATTTCCTTGTGTGGTGGGTTTTATCACCGAGCATTAATGAGAATCATAAATATTTTATCTGAGATTGCACAAGATGAGAGAGCTCAGAGTTAGGGCTCAATGAGAGGAAGAAGCGATTAGTGTGCTATGTAGGCTTCTACTTTAAATTCCCTGGCAGAGAATATCTTCCTTTTTTTCTTCAACTACAACATCCGCCTCCGCAAGGCAGAATGTTTTCTTCTACACTTCTGCTTTTACTTTTTCTATTTTTCCCTCTGTTTATACACTGGCCTGAAATAGATTATAGCGCAGTGCTTTTTATTTCTCAATTCTGGTCAGTAGGTGTTGATAAATTTTCTAGAACAGCAGTTCTGACACCCCATTTCCACCAGTGCAAACCAAGCGCTAGTTCTGAGCTGGTACTTGTGCACGTTCAGAGCTGGTTCAACTTGCGAACCCTTTTGTGAAACCGGTTTGCGTTTCCGCAGGCTAGAGCCACGGCATTATTTCACGTTATATACGACTCCACTTTCCCAGCCTCTAGCTCCACTAACGCCGTTGGTGCCAAGCACAACAACAACAATGGTGGACTATATCGTCTCTTTTTCTTCTTCTTCTTCTTCTTGGTGTTGCTGGTCCAGATAAACCTGCCCCCAGCCCCTGATGTAAGCAGTTCTTGGTTCTAAACCAGCAAAGAGTTTCTCTGGAACCAGTTTTCCTGGCCTAGAGTCAGTTCTTTGGCTGTCAAAAAGTGAAGAATTGGTTCGAAGATTAGGCACCGGCTCCAAACCGACCCTGGAACTGCCTTGATGGAAAAGACGTAGTGCTTTATTGGTTTTATGGTAATAGCTGGTTTACAGGGACTTGTACAGCAGATGCTCCACATAAACTGATTTAAATACACGTATAATTGATGTGGTAGATTGATATGGTGATGTCTTCTGTAAGGAGATGTTTGTTTAACATTTATGGAAGAAGTCTCAGGGGTCAGAACCTTGTAACAATGAGAGGTAAAGATGTAACTTTAATGCTAAGCATACACTAGAAGACTTTGAAGAGATTAAAGTCATATCCGAAGACTATACCCAGGTTTACATTAACCTGCTAAATGCACAATCTGAAATTATGAGCAAAAAATGAGTAACGGAAACAACACAATTTATTATCACAAAAGAGCTTTTACATGAGGTGGTTTTTCAGACGATTCGATAAAGCAGTATTTCACAAAATTTAAATGGAAACACATGTTTGGCATTTAAGGCACATGAAATGAAGTGCAAATGGAAATGCTACCTTTCTGAAAAAGAGTGCACTGTAAGAGCTACGACAAGAGGAGAAAACCCAGCTTTAGTCACATGACATCACGCAGTGGAAAACCGTTTGCCGTTTGCAGAGTTTGCATTTGCGGCACTTCTATTTTGTGCAACACTGCACTGGAAACCCGGCTAATGTGTCAGTAGTCACAGAGTTATGTCAGCATTGAGAAGACGTTTTTGTGTAAAGCCAGTAAAAGGTTGTAGTTTCTTTGTAATGTGACAAGCTGGGTTGAGGTTATATTTTCTTGTAACAGCTACAGTCCCAGAATAAAGAACAACGACCAGAAAAAAAAACACTAAAACATGTCTCATAGTATTTTTTAAATCTAACTGTTAGTAGTGGAGGGTTCGCTAAAAAGTCCCTGTTGTTTCTGAAAATGTACCCATATTACGCATATTAGCAGCTGGACCTACTATCAGTAATTGAAAATTAATCAACGGCCATCTGACCAATCACAATCAAGAACTCGATAACAGTGATTAAAAAAAACAAACAAACAAAAAAAAAAAACGCTCATGTTATTTTAATAATTATCATGACAAGAACTTCATGGTGGTGAAATGAAGCACCCCAAGAAACCCTGTCGTACTCAATTCTTGGTTCTAGAAGCTAGAACTGCAACGAGCTATACATTTTGTGCTCATGAAAAAGGGGTCATGAAGCTTGCATAAGACCTGCGCATGGCTGTTCGGTTCTCTCTGCTTCTAATGCCGTCCTCCTGTTTGCCAAACACCTGAATTGCTCCTCTGCTGTCATGTCGAACAAACAGAATGTATACACTCGCTGCCGGTTCACTCCGCTCTGATCTAACATGAGGGGAGCACTGAACCGTGAAATTCACATTTTGGACCGAGTCTATGACAAGAATGGAATAACAGTAATAAAAACACAGCGAGTGTTTGCAGGTCTTCCAAATAGTGTTCACCAAGAACCAAAGTACCTGACACAAAATATCTTTCACTGGAACATCACTGGCCCCAGAGCATAATTGCAAAAGCTGTACATGGTCAGAAGGTGTTGATTAATTTCCCATAACAGGAACTCTGACAGTAGTGAAGCTGCAACTCACAGGTTTATATGAATGCATCATCGTTTCTATAGTAACAGCTCATTCACAGGGACGTATAAGGCAGACAATCTACATAATCGAAGGCTATTATGTAAGGAATAAAGAATATGAATTACTGTGGTATTATTTTTAAAAAAAGAAAGAAAAATGTATGACGTCTAAAAATATGAAGGTTTCTGGAAGTAGATTTAGGGAAGGAATCTCCAGGGTAACGGTCAAGATGTAACTTTACATTTTCAGACATCTTCAACATCACAAGAGAGAAAAGAGAGGTTTACCCGACATAAAGTGATAACAGGAACTACTTAATTTTGTGAATATTTCCTAAGATTAAATGTAGCTATAAATGGATGAAAGTATCACTTGTCATTCTTAAATAAATTCTAAAAAAATAAAAAATAAAGTGTAGGTTTAAGACACACCAGGACATGCTGTGAGAGAAAAACGTTGGGTTGGTAACAGGATCCCTGCTTCATCACACCACTATGTTGTTGATTATTTTCCTATTACAGCACCTCCTTATTAGCATTCTCTCAAACTGTCACTTTTGACTGATGGCTTCTTAATGAAGCCTTTTACAGCACGGCGGTGGAGAGGTTAATGTCACATTTAAGCCCGCGCATATAAAGGGAAGTTCACGGCGAGTCAGCATGAGTGTGTATTTACGATTTACTTGTTTTATGAGCTAATAAAAAAGCACAAGCTTCTATAAACACAGCCGATTGCTCCATCTAGACGGCGCGATGGTGAAACGTGCGCAGAAAAAGTAATGAGATCTTTTAAGCTGACGCTCTCTAACGCCCAATCGGCAACTTTTTCCAACTTCGCAGCGATCTGCTCTCAGATATATATATAAATCAGGGTATTAATTCTCGACTAGAGCAACGATCATATCAAAGACTCTCACATGTCTGACCTTTATCAGCCGATCAGAAAGGTTAATAAGCAAAGTGAACTTTAAAACACTGCAATGTTCAGATGAAGACCTGATTGGAAATCGTATTAGTCAAAGAAATGCTTTCTTACTTTACATAAATTGGCGCGGACAAGAAGCACTGTGAGATAATTAGCAAATGAGGCTAACATGGCCTGGGAAAAAACTTCACATGGGTAAATTCTGACTTTTATTACTATACACAACACTGTGCATAAGTATTGACCCCCCATGAAATTTTCCATGGTGTGTAGTTAACTGAAACAGATTTAATTGGGATTATGTCATGAATGTAGACAAAATAGCCCATAATATTGATGTGAGGAGGAAAATCAATATAGCATGCAAAATTATTTGCAAAAAAAAATGTAAAAAGTTGTGTGTGCATAAGTATTTGTGGTAAAAACCACTAAAATTAGTTCAATTGAGTCGGCCTGCGATTGGAGAACATAAACAAACAGCAATGTGAAGGCCAAAGTCTCAATCATCCAAAATTATACAATATTTAAAAAAATGGAAAGAACGTGGCATGACCGTGACTCCACCAAGAGTACTGACTGAGTAAAGATGGCATGAATATCTTCTGATCAGAAGTAAAGAAGATCACATTTAAATAATTTCTTCCATTTATTAAACTGGCTATTTATGCAACATGACATAATCTTTATAAGATTAGAAAGCAACATAAATAAAATATTTCCGTTTCATTTCTATGAAATATATTTGGGGGAAAATGGCGGTCAGCTTAAATGAGTAAAACTGGCATAATTTCCATTTCTCAGATTTCCTATTCTCATAAAGCCTTATAAACATCTCCATAAATTACCTTTGTTATAAAATTTAAAACGGCTGCTCTCAGCTGACTGAAAGTGAAACAAGTCTCAAAATGCAGTGTTCTTTAAAAACAGTATACATAAGTTTAATATTAAAGCAATTAAGTAATAACCCAGCGAATGTAAAATAGAACAAAAAAACATACAAATAAATAATTACATGAAATTGTTGAATAATCAGTAAATCCAGAAGAAAATAAGAGCAAAAAGAAAAGCTCAAAATTTAATCTAATCTAATATAAAAAAAATAATAATAAATCCAATATTTATTATTAATAATAAATAAATACCCAATAAACTGTAAACTACATTTGTAGATTCTTTTTTTTTTCTCTGTTAAACCCTGGGACAGCGTATTGATATTCTCTGAAACACTTTTCCTGAGTTTAGCCTCTTTAGCTTCTATACAAACACTCTGAGTGGTGAGCGAGCTTGTAGCCTAGCAGTAATCCTGCATCAGCTGAATGGAGTAATTGTGATGGACTATAATGCCTTCCAGAGATCGGTCAGATATGCTGCAGCTGGGCCATTAAGGGCTCTGAAGGTCAAAAGCAAGATTTTATAGTCAATATGAAACTTAATAGAAAGCCGATGTAAATTGAATAAGACCAAAATAATATGACTGACTTCCTTTTCCTGCGAAATAATCCGACTCCTGCGTACTGACCTGGCTGATGTTTATGGAGACAGAATGCAGGGTGAATTGCAGACGTTTCTCAGCATCGTGTAGCATTATACTATATGCATTTCTCAAATTATAACGTGTGCATTTAGAGATTGTGCTGATAATAGACTTGAGGAAAGATGAACAGATATTTCAAGGTTTTATCAGTTTGAAAGTTGAAAGTTTATTTACATTAACATTAACATCAGTAGAAAAACAATTATTTATACGACATGCTGTGTAATCAGAGTGCCAATCGACCTAATTTTGTTACTGAAGCAAGCACAAATGAATAACCCCTTCACACGCAACATCTATTATAATGTACATGACATAATTACAGATTTGTCTTCATCAAAATGCATCAAGTAAGAGAAAAATCACTGATTGGTTAACGGAGAGTTCTATAGACATTCTATCCACGTTGCAACTATTGAAAAGCAAAATGGATATGGAAAAAAAAATAATAATTTTTCTCAAAATAGAAGATAATTGCATTTAAAAGAAAAAAAACTTATGGCAGTCCTAAAACACAACCTTGAGGAACACCATTTTTCTTTTTTTTCTTTTTTCTTTTTTGCAATATTCACACTTAGCTATAGAACACATCACCACATCAGTTACCAATGCACAATCATTTAGAACAAGTGTACTGTATAAACATAAACCTGTGACTTGCAACTCTGTCACTTCTGTTAGAGCTGCTGTTATAGAAAACTAATTAATACCTTTTGACCAATCAAATACAAGAATCTTGATTGACGTTTTGAGATTGTACATGTGCTACAGTGCAAAATGATTCAATAAGATCTCTTCCTAGTTCTTTAATTATACTGTAGCCTGTGCTGTTGGTTGCATTGACTGTAATGGTCATGTTGGTTTATTGGTTGTGTTGGTAGTGCTGGTCGTATTAGTTGCGATAGTTGTGTTGTTTGTATTGGTTTTGTTGGTTGTCTTGTTTGTATTAGTTGTATTTTTTGTGTTGGTTTTATTGGTTGTGTTGGTTTATTGGTTTTGTTGGTTGTGTGGTTTATTTGTATTAGTTGTATTTTTTATGTTGGTTGTGTTGGATGTACTGGTTGTATTGTTTATATTGTTTGTGTTGGCTAAATATTTTCTGCAGAATTATTATGATGTTATCTGGCTCGAGTCAGATGTAGGTCAGTATAAATGTGCAACCTACAGGGGGTAGTTTATATAGGCTCAGGTAATAGGATACATCCTCCATTTGCTTTAATAGGTAGCGTCGAACTGTAGGTTTGAGCAGTTCATAACATAACAGCATTCAATTTGGAAACCTGTAGGGAAATGAGAGGGATCGCTCAAAAACAGGGTAAATCCCAAATGGATACTTTCCCTTTTCTATTACTGTGCTTAATGCTTTCAATAAGCAATACATTACATTTATACCGTTACATTCCTTATTTCTTATGCAGTATAGACAGCAGCGCTATATACCATTCCTTCTTTCAGGGCGGACTTAGAGTGAGGCCCAAAGGCCCTATTGCAGACAGAAAAAAGTAATCTTATTTGTTGTTTCTGACAGTCTTGTGTTGCCATGAATTGTGCACTGCACACATTACTGTCTAGTGAACTATGAGGAATGTGTTGATGTTCCCAACATTGTCCTCCTTCCTACTTTCATCAATCCCGCTAACGAAAAAGGGCTGCTTATGTTGTCCAGATGTCCTGGCATAAGCAGACGTGATCAGCCCATTACCTTCCAGCATGTGGTGGATGGAATGACCTCCTTCCACTTCCCTTTGTCTCACAAATAAATCCCTTTGTGAACAGCAAATGAGGAAAAAATAGTTTACAACACGGCGCCATATATTCATGTCCCTACTGATTCTGTTTCCAAACCAGTTAGCAGCCATTCTCTCTGTGCCAGGACGGCTGCTAAGACAATGGACTGGGGGTTTAGGGATGTTGGCAAGAGTTGAGAAGCTTGTTAGACATTTTAAAGCAAATCAGCTGAGCAGTTCTCGGCTCTAATCTGTATCTGAGTCACACCTCGGGATCGTCTCAGGGATCCTCTGAGGCACCAAAGGCTCCTTCTGTGCAAATTCATCAAAGTGGCCTTTAAAAGGACCATTCACTCATTCATTGATCTTCAGTAACCACTTTATCCTGCTCAGGATCATGGTCCTGAGCCTGTCCCAGGAGCACCGGGTGCTAGACGGGAATACACACAGTCAGTCACAAGGAGACACACACCTACTGGCAATTTTATCCTAAACACTTACTGGCATGTTTTGGGAGCTGGGATAAAAACCAGAGAGCCGTAAAGAAACCCACAAGGAAAACATGTCACATTCAAGACAGAGCTTAACCCAACCATTTCACTCTTTAAAGGAATAACTTAAAACAAAAAACACACAAAAAAATTCATAAGTCATAAGGAAGTGTCCAAACCCATATCACTGAAGAAGTGCACTCAGTTTCACATAAGTTTCCTATTTTGGCTGAGTTAATTTAACTTTCAGTCCATAACTAAGGGTCATATTCAGATTTGCCAAAGTAATAATTACACTGGGAAAGTTACATGTATCCAGAGTGGGGTTACATACATGCTTAAATTGTACTTTTCTTATGGTGCCTTTCATATTCTTAAAATCACCAGCATGTAGTTCATACTGTTAAAATTTGTTGGATTTTTCTTCAATAGAAACATCAAGTATGTTTTTTTTTTTTTCCAGCAGCATCTAGGTCACTGTCTTCAAACACAACTAAATAACTTTAAGCCTGGAAAACTCCAGGAAAAAAAGCCTGGGTGGAAAACGGGGATTGAACATGGAAATACGACTTCCATCCTTATTATTTAGAAGCGTATAAAATAGAGCACATTTTAATATTTAGCATTTTATTGGTTTAGATGATGCACAGACAGCTGCAGACAAATTAACAAGATACTCAATCAAGGTCAAGAAAGCATAACATGAGTGAAAAGTGGGCCATTGTATTGCACTTTAAATTTGCCAATTTGAATCGTTGAATTAATAAAATCATGCCAATTCTTAGTAATTAACATAGAACGATGTAGTGTTAAGGCGGTAAACGTCAGACACCCGGCACATTTCGGCTGAATGATATTTAGATGCCTTGTATGCCAACAGCCTTTCGCTTCACCCCATGTCTTCACTTCTGATGAATTCCTGTCAGTAGCGCCCAAGTTCAGTTGTATCGAACCCAATTTTTGAGATTTGTCTAGACACAACAGTGCGACAGTTTGTACATCGTCCCATAGCTGTACTTCCTCCCAAAAATACGTGCATCTCCATGCAAACTTGCTGACCTTTTCGCTAGCCTTTACCACTCCCCTGCTGTGCCATCATGGAAAATGGCTGAATTCGGGGGTTGTTCTATATCTATCTAATTTTACCCTTGGGTGCACTCGAGTGGAATTTATAAGGGCTCCCATTATTTTGACCACATGTTTCAGGCACTAGTTCTCCACAAGTGTCGTCATGTAGTCATGGAGAGCTAATGAAGAGCCGAGTGCACGAGGCAGACGGAGGAAATGGCCGGGAAAGGCAGAGAAATAAAAAAGAACATGAGTGATTCAGAATCAGGGTGTTCTTCTACACTATTTAAGCCACCAACCTTTACAAATATGTACTGGCGTCGTGATAACTTCGACCATTTAGTCAGTGACAATGACCTTTATTACTGAGATCATGATCATGGAGATAAACAAACTTTCTGGGTCTGAGAATCAGGTCAGCTGAGTACATTGACATTTTCATGATAACATACAATTGGGTTTTGCCAATAGATTTCACATCAATATTTTATTAGCAGAAATAACCAGCTGCATGACAGAACCTACAACTAATGTGTTATTTGCTGTCTTGACAAAATCTTGTTGGCGTTATGCTTCAATAGTTCCTCCTTAGCAACTTAGCAAGTTGCAATTTCTGCTTAAATAATTTTACAAGAGAGAAAAAAATGAGAGCCTGGTGAAGGGATTGACTGTTTATAGCTGCTATAACATGAGTGAAAACAGAGATGCTTAGCAGCTGTCACTCACACCCATCCGAGCGCTCGTGGGTGTGTTGGTGTGGTCAGGTGCAATGTTGATGCCTTCTTATCTCATGGAAGCGGAAGGCGATTGCAAGACTGACCAAAAAACCTGTTCAGAAGCCTGTGGTGCAGTATTTCACTGTTATTTTAAGGGTACATTATCAAGACAGTAACACAGGCCTACATAGGTAGGCGCACAGCGTGCGTACACTCTGCTTGTTACACTCACGGACACGCAGAAACATGCAAAAGTTTAAAAATAAAAAGATTACAATGTGAAAGGTTATTATTTTATTATGGGTGGAATGCTGATGTTGGCGTAGATGGTCTGCTCACGTGACGAGCAGCTCCGTTTCCTCTGCAGAGAGACGTTCTCTCCTACTACGTTATAACAGTAATCCACCAAGGTGCAAGTGCAAGAGCACCTCTTAAATGGAATGAACGCTGACTCGTGTATTGCATGATACACCCACTACACACTTCTGATTAATTAAGAGATGAAGTACAACCCTTTTGAACCATGCCCCTGATGCTGTGACCCTTTTTTCCTCTGTTAAACTAGCAAAAAGCGGAATTGGACCCGCCCTAATGCACATGCACATGCAGACTGTGCGCTTAAATGATTAAATTAGAGCTGAGAGTGTTTCACTCCTTACATCTGTAGTATTTTGTTTCCCTGATTGTTTAATAGGGTGACTCAAATATTGTACTTCTATAAAACTGTGCTGTGAGGAATTGGGCTTGAAAAAGGTCCTGTTTTTGGCATTGCGTTTTTGCTAAGATTGAGATGTTAGCATAGTTTTGTTAGCCAACAAGCCGGTCCTTTACGCCAACATCATTGTAGCATCTTTTAGCCCATATCACACATTTTGTAATCTTGCTCTCATATCTAGGTGAAATATTTGTAGACCTGGATCGATGTGAATAAGTGCAGCACTGGCAGTAGTGTATGTGTATGCTGTCCTAACGCCAGGCACCCATCAGGCCCTGTGTGAGGCCAATCAACAGATCAGCACAGGCAGTGGGTGTGAAGCTCAGCCTGGGCTCAGACTGCCAGCTTCCCATCACCAGGAAGAAGGGAAACACAGAAAGTGTTGCACTGCAGGAGAGCTGACACCTAAATCTGTCTTTAGTGCTAGACACAAGAAGCCAGAAGATGTTATCTCTTTTTTCTTTCTTTCTTATTCAGTCTGTTTATGAGATTTTACCTTTCAGTTGAGTTTACTGTGTGTAGAAAGTTTGAAATTTCAATCAGCCATACATTATCATTATACAGTATTACAAAGATGCAAGAAAGAATGCGGGGGTACAAATTTTTGCACGTAAGCAAAACATCAGTTATTTTATTCATTTGAATGTGATGGAAAGGTGATAATACGCATGTAGTTATATATAATTTATGTAAATATTATAGAGTTATAATATTATAGTTATAATTTATAATTGTTCAATTAAAAAACAAAATTAATAAACAAATATAAGTTGATAGAAACACAAATAACTTTAGAATGGAGGGGAAAAAAAGTCTCCAATACAAATAGCATTCCATGTTAATTACATTAACTAATAATACATTTCACTCATAAGATAAAGACTTTTGAGTTATTTCCTACCTTCATATGTGCAAAAAGGATAATAATGGATTTAAAACAACATCTGTAACTTTCTGTATTAACAGTCTTTGCTGGTTCTTCAGCGTCTGGCCCAGATTTCACCTCCACTACTCACCGTCCTTATCTCCTATCCTGACTCTCTGACCCTGAACACC
>JAQQZR010000013.1:10396958-10411651 GCA_030068235.1 Notoglanidium macrostoma | reverse complement strand
GTGGACTGGCGACCTGCCCAGGGTGTACCCCGCCTCTCACCCCAAGATGCTGGGATTGGCTCCAGCTTCCCCGCGATCCAGATGGATAAAGCGGTATAGATAATGGATGGATGGATGGATTTTCAGTGGTCATTGATGATTTTTTTGGCTAATTTATTTATAGCTGTATAGTTTTACTGTAATAAGTGATTTTAAATACCTGTTTGACTCTTTAAGTGTAAACCAGCTTTTATCAAGATGTTATTAAAATCAAATTTAAAATTAAATATAGTCATTTTTCAATAAAAAAAAAAAGAATTTCTAAGTTTTTTTCTTCCACATACTGTTCTTAAAAGTACTGGCACACACTACAATTAATATTTGGTAACACTTCTTTGGAAAGAATACCATCACTGAGCATGGCATTCAAATGTTTTTTTGGAACTATCAATATTTTTTTTTACGTTTAAACATCCAAACGCCATACCTCTAGAGCTAACTGTATAAGGTGTCCTTTTTATCAACTGACCTACAGCTTCAACGTTAAAAAAAATCACTGTTAATGTCACAAAATCCTACAACCTATTCATTTCACAGTTAGATTTTTTTTTATTAACAATGAAGCATAGCCATTTAACCAGGGAGTGTTTGTGACGCTGTTGTTGTATGTCGGGTTAATCAGAAAACTCCATCTCCAAGCCAAAACTGTTCGGTTTAAACATATCGGGGTCGACTCACAGTCTCCAAAATGCAATTTCCTGAGCTAACTCAGGAAAATTGTATTTGCAGAAAGCGTCTGCATGCGCAGCCGGTGTAGAAATTTGGAATATGACCCACTTTATATTTTACAGCTAACTGAGCTCTTAGTTTTAATGACAACGCGCACACAAGCTGGCGTGGGACAGATACGGGTTGTTCGGGTGAATCTGTAAAGTTTCTATAAAACCCTAAAACAGAGTGTTTCCCTCACAAAGAATTCCAAGCTAAGAATTGTCCAATAAACTTGAAAAAAAGAGATGTTTTCATTTTGTGCCATGTATGAATCATAATCAAAAGCACATTGTACATTTTATTCAAGTAAATCCCTTTCATGCAAACTCTGTACACAAGAAATCTAAGCTCAAACATATACACAAGCACATCTAGGAATAAATAATAATTCCTATTTTCTAACTGTCTCGCCGTCAAACACCAATTCCAAACCCAATTCAGTAGATATTTCCCAAAACGAGTGGGCAGTACGAGCATCCTGTCTGCGAGGACATTAAGTTTGGTTTGAAGAAGAGCAACTCAACATCATTAAGTGCTGTAGCAATACCGCCTCGAGGGAAGGCTAGGAACTCGTGGTTCTTTAACGATGGTGGCCACGAGAATACTGTGGCCAGCCCACGCTCAACACAATGAGTCAATTTAGACAGGAAAAAAAAGCAAGAACATAAAGCGTTCATCAGAGACCTCAATCTCCCCCTCCAGCACTCGTGTCTTCTGTTCTATCCAATTTCAGATAGTGGCTCAAATCAGGCCGGAAAGAACGTGTATGTGAGAAGTCACTTCAGGGCAATGGAATGGAACGAGGCAATACGGCTAATGTGTAATAGGAACAGCCAGCTTTTATGTCTGCATTTTCTACCAAGGTGCTCTCAAACTCTGGGTTTTGATTGGTCAGAAGGTTTGTATCAATGCGCTTGTCCTAATACCTTATCGTTTCTATAGTAACAGTTTACACAGGGGCTTAAAGATGGTATTTCTTCTACATAAATAAAAAGTTTTCTGTACGTTGATCTTTATGTAACATTTACGGAAGGAGTCTCAGTAACATGACAAGCTACGTTTTTTTAAAGCGTAAGAGAAAACGTTTTTTGTGGACATTTCACAACATTAAACATAACTATAAACAAATAAAAACTAAATACTGTGTAATCGTTGGCAAATTTATGTGATGTATGAGAAATACAACAGTTTAAGACTTGCTGTTACAGAACAATATTCAACTTTTTGGTGTCAACCGTCAGGGCACAACACATGTTGCTTTAACGCATTTATTGCGTAGCTACTTTTATTCTACCCTATAAGCAACTTAAAGGGTAGAAATTTGGACGCTTGTGGTTGATAAGTGAGCTACAAAAACATTGGATTCATTTGTTTATTGTGAAGCTCCGCCTCCCAGCATTCCAGCACACTTCATCCATGCCAGTTAACGAGCTAGATACCTTTCTAAACATAACCAATTATGTCAAAGTTCACTATAAAACATTTGAATACATGTGATGTAGTATAATATAAAGCATGGGCGGATCTGTTGGGGGGGCCTAGAGGGGCACTGGCCCCCGCTGAAATCTGAATGGCCCCCTGAAGTGCCCCTGTCCCGTCATTAGTGTCACCCACCAGTCGCTTAGAATGACCGAATCAGATTATAGATGAATGCAATTCTACACCCAAACAGTTAGTGGCAGTAATGCACAAAACCAGAATGTCCACTGTTAATAAAACCCATCAGACTGAAGAAAAGTGGACACGCTTCACGCAGCCCTGAGCTCCATTCACAGTTTACTGCTCGCTTCTGAAAAGGTTTGCTGTTCGTTACAGTATAGGGGAATCAAGACAAAACATAATTAATGTTAACTGTAATTTAAAACAGTAAACTGAGAAGTGCAAGCACACTTATCTCCAGAGTGCTCCATTTCTAGGACACGGTCCTTATTTTTTTGCTCTTGTTGTCATTTTTGTTCAGTTTAAACGCGTATCTGTACTCTCATATAAAAGATGGTGATCTCACTCATTAGTTTTACTATTGTGCATTGTGGATTATTTTGAGCGCGGTGACACACGGCCCTCTCGCATGCCATACAGATTTATTTATTTTCAGTAAATCGTGTTTCATGGATAAGAAGATTATAACGGAAGCAGCAGGCAGGAATTTGCAGCTTTTTATTTATTTTTATTATTTATTATTTATTTTATTTAATTGCTCGCCGACTGCTATCCGCGTTCATCAATAAAGTGAGAGCCAGAGCCATTATTAACCCTAATATTCTACAGTGATTTGAAAAGTGCATGTGATAGCGTTCGGCTTTCGGAGCCTGGGCGTGGTCAGCGATCACACTGTGCACGAGCCCAACCAATCCAGTACGGTGCGATCACACTGGTCAATCAATGTGGTCTTTAGGCGACTAACGCTCCCAGGAGAGGTTCAGATAGCCTAGTGTGAACATTTGATGAAGAAAAAAAACACATTTGTGTAAATATGAGATAGAATACCAATGCGTGTGTGTGTGTGTGTGTGAGAGAGAGAGAGAGGTATTCATGTTCAAAAAGATAAAAGCAGTTAAACTTGTCCAATGTAAAACATTTGATGCAAAAAGATTTATGCTAATATGATGTAAAATACCCATGTCTTTAAAGTTTAACTGCTCACTTTCAGCATAAAGTAGACAAAATACTTACAAAAGGGATTGTGTGCACTGATGTTGGACATATATTTGGTCCTTCTGTATAAAATGTGGCCCCTTTATGGCCCCTGTCTTAGGAAAATCCTAGGTCCACCACCGACATGAAGGTATATCGTATATGTATGATCTAATTATATCATATTACATGTATAATATAATCACATCATGTACAATATAATTGCATCATTTGCATGTGACTGTAAACAAATAAATTCAGTCTGACTCCATTTTACCACGCTGACACATTCAATGTAAGGTCTATACTCTGGTGGTTTTAGGAAACTTCCTAAAATGGCCAATTTGGTGTACCATGATGTATTTTCATAAACTACAGTGTTCCATTTTACGATGTCGAGCTCGTGTTGCGCTCGGCTAGAGAGTCATAAATCATCCTTTGTGGATGAATGAACTTTTTAATCTAATCATATGTCTAAAAATTAAGCGGCTATCTCAGCCAGCAAATTACACAGATTCAGTGCAGTATTAACCATTATGAAGGCCATTAACATCAGCTTTCATTTCACTCAAAGGTCACGACATTACCTATGTAATCGTTATGAGGCAGAAATGTGAGGAGCGTGTAATGAAGACTGACATCAGGAGTTCTATCAGGAGTTGGGGAAAATTAAGCTGAAGAGCTGATGTTTTCTGACTCGTCTAAAATGTGCCAAATTAAAGGAAAAGGATCCTAACAATATTCCACAGCGCTGTTAAATTCTCAAATCTGATTGACCAGGACATGCTGTTATTCTGAAATAATCAACCCTGAGGTGGTTACAGTGTCTCTGCTTCATCACACCACACTGTTCTTAATTAGTTTCCAATAACATCATGCCATGGAGTGTTTTGTTCCTTGATTAATATTTGTGCTAAAGTTGCTGATTACCCATCTGGATCAGATTTGACTAGCGCTTGATAAACTAGCTTGTTGATTGACAGACGACATCCTGTGCAACAAATCTAGCAAGGAAATGACCTGAAATAAAGTCAGCAAAAACTGCCATGAAATAAATGAAAGATTTTAAAGACAAATGTGAATGTGAATATTCAATCTTTTATATAAACCATCAATAGTGAGCTGTGGATATTGCTTTTAGATTAGTTTTAAAAAAACATTTTTTTTCTTTTAATTTGTTTTCTTTTTCTTTTTTTATCATAGATCTAAGAAACCCAGTCTTTCTAAATATTAAAAAAATAATAATAATGTGCACTTGAAAGTCTTTGAAAGCATGTTTGATGGGCTCACCAAAGCAAAGCAGCCTGATAAATTGTAATAGGAAAGTGTGTCATCTAATCTAATGAGAGCTCCATCGTCCCATTTGCGCTGTAGTTATGCAGGAGCACAATACAGATGGGCCTGATTTATGAAACAGAGAAGCAGCTCATCACACACCCCGAGCCATTTATACCATCAATAATGGGCTGTTAGAAACGACCTGATTGTGTGTGCGTATGTATGTGTGTGTGTGTGTGTGTGTGTGTGTGTGTGTGTGTGTGTGTGTGTGTGTGTGTGTGTGTGTGTGTGTGTGTGGGTGTCCATGAAAACGAGGAAGTGGACAATAAAGGACCACATTTTTGTAAAAGCTCATTGCTTCTCTCATTACAGCTAACACAGAGACGGAAATGTGACAGATATAGACATAGATTCCACCTGTGGGTTTTTCCCCCAACATGTCCTGCATAAGGGAAGGATTTATAAAGGAAATGCCATCTGCTGAAGGGATATCATGCTCTTCCATTATCATTAATTCATTAAAAAAAAGCTGTATTTATTTAGGGCTATGCGATACTGATGTGTTTCATGAAATCCTGGTTACTTGAGGCTGCCATGAAGCTATATATATATATATATATATATATATATATATATGTATGCATGTGTGTGAGCATGTCAAAATATCATGTATGTGTAGGTGTGTGTGTGTGTGTGTGTGTGTGTGTGCGCGCGCGTGTCAAAATATTATGTATGTGTATGTGTGTGTCAAACAACTTAGCTGACTTTTTTTTCAGTTGCTTCACATAGTAATGAGGTGCCATAAAGTTTGAGAATACAAACTGAAATCTAACACTAAGAAAAAAACCATTAAAACATACAACTGATTAAATTATTTCAGTTTAGACAACCAACCGTACAAACATCTCAAACACATTCCGATTAAATTCTACACAGTTATGAAATTTATTTAAAATATTGGCAATTTGAGGTTCAGAGGTGATTATTGATGTTGGCTACCATTATTTTCAACAATATTGACGTTCTGAATTCTGATCCCATTGGCCTTCCACACTCTGACCCCTTTAGTAGGCCACTTTCCTTATTTGGTCATAGGTTCCTGTCCAATTTCTCCTGGCGATCCATCCAAGCTCGACTCTCAGTTGCCTTTTCTGTGAGAAGGACCTGTCTGCAGGCTCTCAGCTAATATGACACACCCACTTTACAACATGACACAACCCTGATACAACGCTTATTAACTTTCCTAGCCCATCCCCTAACCCTAAACCTAAACCTAACCTTAACCAGAGGTCTAATAAGGTTTTCGAGGTGTGAAAGATGCTAGCTCATCAAAGTGGGCGCGTCATGCATTGGGCGTGCCTTGTAAGTACCTTGCTGCAGCACATAGCCCTACTTGTTTTCAGTTGATATAAATCTGACCCTCATCTGACCCTTTTAGTTCTCCACTTTCCTTATTTGGTTGTAACTTCCTGCTTTTGATAAGCGCCCAGTCTCTGATTAGTTTCAGCTGTTTCTTGTTTCCAACCATCTCATATAAGTTCTGTGTTTGTTCTAAACTCTAGGAGTTTGCAGTAGTTCCATACTATATGGCTTTCAATTTAGCGTCTTTGCTTTTGGCGCAGTTTATTATGTTTATGGCTTTTCTGTTTTGAACAGTGGTGGTGGTTTTTAGTCAAATTAGAATTGTGTTTTGGATCATCAACGCACTCCTAAGTGCAACATGTTGTCCTTAATTTCACCTATTACGTCTTAAAATGCAAAGTCAGCCAAAAACAAAATGTATACACACTTCAGGAACACTTCTACACAAATGTCTGGATGCTAACAACCACCACTTTGAGCACCTCTTGTAATTGTAGAGGCCAAAGGTTACTTGTGTTAGTCTTTTGATGTCTGAATAAATTTAGTATTAAAATATTTATACAAATTTTTCCTTACATGTGTACACCCTTTTTTTTTTATTTTATTTATTTTGGCTGACTCTGTATATAATGTTTTATAATTGTTTTTTATTCATAGCAAACTAGTTTTCTTGAGAAATATTTTTCTGCGATTTACTTTTACAAGTATTTACTCACCTCACCCTAGGGAGGGTGTCCATGTCTTCAAGCGTTTTCTTTTGAGTCCAGCTTCAAAGACAGAATCGTGTCTTCTGCTGATACAGCCTGTCGCTTATTGTGCAGATAGTAGCAGCTCTTTCATACGGTTTACAGTCTGGCAGTATCTGAGAGAGCTGAGTGTAACTTATTGGTGATAAGTGAAGCTGTGCAGTCAGAAACGCTTATACATGCATTCAAAACGACTCTGACAGCAGGTCTAATCATGTTTTTAAGAAGCCCTTGTTGACAGTCGGGGTTGGAGGCATTTCCTTTGGTTTTTCTGGTCAGAAAATCAGAAATTACAAGCAAGGAGCTTTGCAGCTTAATCTATACATTATGCTTTCATTTTCTTTTTTCTGCTGATTTACACCAGCTTTAGTCAAATGTTATGCTTTTAAAATATGCCAATAATGTAATTGCATGGATGATTTCTGGGCAAGCTCTACTATTGAAGTTTTTATTTTAATTCAGTTCCTCGCCAAATCTTAGGAGTCTGCTAACTTCACTTGAGCTAATACAGTACTGGAACAGCCCAGGATGTTGGACTCCAGCCACATTTTTAGGCCACTAACTCTTTCATGGTTTATATGTTTAGAAAGTCTTCTTCAAACCCCTACAATGCTATAATATACATCATTATATGCATTTTATTTATGCTCCTTGAGGTGCAATCATTGATTCTGGAGAATGATTGTTGATCTTTGAACTCAACAGCCAAGTAAATACACATTTCCCTTCAGTTCTAATTCAGAAGCTCCGCCCCCCAAATTCATGGACATGTATTTCCAAGACAACATCCCTAACAAGGACACCCCCATCGCTTCCTCATCCTCCCTGTTGCTGATTGGCTGGAATAATGTTGGCTGGCTTGGTCTGAGCCACCGTCTGTTTCCCTGTTTCACTTTTTTTTTTGTTTTATGGTTCTCCTCTGAGATAATATTTTAACCTGTTATTTTCAGTCAGTAATTTTTATTTAAAAAAAAAAACCAAATATGCATTTTATGTACTGAAATACAGGTATCAATATAGACTCTAGGTATCAGTATAGACTCTACTTGTCATTGTCACTGGTGTGGTAGCATCAGATACATCTGTACCTTAATTCTGGATTTGTTCCCTGTATGTGTTGCACCTTTTAATGATCTTTTAGAGTAGGATACTTTTAAGGGACATTAAGGGCCACTTTGCTGCATTCACATTAAGGCAGTAACGTGTCATTTCTGACCTCCAAATAGGAAAAAAAAAAAACAAGCTGCTCCTTCATCTTGGAATTCCTGCTCGAGAACTCCGGATGGTCTCCTCAACGCTGAGTTCAGCAAGTGACATCGAATCGACATTGTCACAGCATCCGTAACAAATAAAGCAGCACATCTTACCTTTAAATGATTTAAACTGTACTGTATATACAAGTATTAGCTTTAGCTCAATCAGAATAGACGTATTAGCTTCATAGGACAAAGGCATGGATGACGGAATTCCCAGTTCTGAATTCCGAGGCAAGTCAAAAGCAGCATGAAGATACCTGAAGTTACACAATATGTCCCCTTGATGATTCCAGGAGAAGTTCAGTTTGGTAGAGTTCAGACTGAGCGTTACAGTGTACACAAGAAACACGGGGTGGGCTGTTCTGTGGACAAAAGTCTTCCTCATGGCTACATTTCTACACCTCTTCTCCACTTGCATCTCCAAATGCATGAATGCTCAAGTGTGTTTGTGTGTATTGTTGATGTTCACGCTTCACTAGCCTTCAGGTCCTTTCTTTTGAATCGTATCTCCTTCCAAAGTCTTATCTCTAACATTCACAGTGGATCAGGGCTCTATTATCAGAGCTGCACAACATCCACTGAAATAATAATCCAGTGTGTGGATCTGTTACTGAATTCACACAATGGAAAAATCAATAGCTACCTTACACATCTCCCCCTTTTACCAGAGGAATAGTACAGTCCAGCACAGCCGGCTGGGGCAAGGGGAGAGTATACTTACATACATGCATACATACATAAAGATGAATTTACAACAACAACAATGTTGATAGATAGAAAGAAAGAAAGAAAGAAAGAAAGAAAGAAGAATGGATAAAAACAGAAAAGGAAGGAGGGAGGGAGGGAGGGAGGGAGGGAGGGAGGGAGGGAGGGAGGGAGGGAAATTAACGACCATAAAATAATGAATAAAAACAAAATAAAGAATAAATGAATGACAGTGAAGGAAAGAAAGAAAGGACAGGAAGAAGGAAAGATGATGCATAACTAAATGAAATAATGAATGAAAACAAGCTAAGAAAGAGAATGAATGAATGAATAACAATGAAATAATGAATAAAAGAAACTAATAAAAAGTAAGAGACAAATGAAAACAAGGACAAAGGTTAAGTAAGAAGGACAAAGAAAATTAATAAATGAAATGGAAAGTAAGAAAAAAGAAAGATGGAAAGAAAAACAACTAGAAAAAGAGAGAAAAGAATAATGACAGGATGAATAAAGAATTGAGAAAGAATAGAATGAGCTAAAGATTGTGTAAGTCATACTTTAATAATCTCACATTTCGCTGCAGAGCTCTCAGTCTCTCTTTGTTCTCTCTCTCTCTCTCTCTCTCTGTTCTCTCTTTTCTTCCAGCGCTCTGTGTTTGTGGAGCTGATCCACGACTCATCACCGCCAGATCGATTCCGAATCCTCTGACCTTTAACCCCTCTGCAGCTCCTGCTTCAGGGCTCTGAACCTTTTGGCTGTAGTAGATGATAAAGCTGTGGAGTTACTTCACCACTTCTGCTGCACTCGTTCACCGCTTCCTTCTACACGCAGACCTCCATCCTCTTTCCTTTCTTTAATAAAAGGGATTAAAGTCAAGCTGACCTGCTGCTCTTTACGCCATGATACGCCTCACGTTAAAGGCCACCAGTTCTGTGTTTTGTTTCCTAACTGGAAGAAAGCACGCATGCTGAGAGTTTTAATGCTTTTATTATACTCTGATACTCAAAAAGAACTGCCGAGCTGTCATAAACCATGTTCTCTAAATTATACTGATCAATCCAGTATTGTGTCATAAGAACCTTTTTAAACACAGTGATTGAGTTCAGTATGCAGCATGCAAATTCTTTTTTACTCTGAAGCACAGAGCGGAAGAAAAAGATTTCTAAAAATATCAAATGAAAAACTAATGAATTTTACAATGACGTATCTAACAAGAAAATAAACTAGGAATAGTTGTGTAGAGTGTAGAGAGACCAAGGACAAAATATTTATTACTTTACAATACAAAGAAGTAAAAAAAGAGTAAAAAATGATGTATAAAAAAATGTATAAAATATGCTAAATATATAAAATAAAAGAAAGACGGAATAAACAAATATATATAAATTAAGTAAAAGAAATAATGAAATACAAGAAAGAAATAAGCAAAGAAAATGAAAAATTTAAACAAAATTTAAGGATTAAGGAATGAAAACAAACTAAGAAAGAAAAAAACTAAGTAGAGACCAAATAAAACAAAAACTAAAGCAACAAACAAAACAAATAAAGAATCAAAACAAAAAAAAAACCAGGGAAAAAAAGTTTAAAAAATAAAAAAAACAAGGTAACCAAATACCAACCACAAATAAAAACCAAAAAAACCAACTGAGAAACAAACAAACAAACTAATGTGAACAAATCAAAAAGAAACCAATCAAAAAAAGAAAAAAACAAGCAAAACAAAAAGTGAACAAATTAAAAAACAAAGAGAAGAAAAACCAAAAAGAAAGAAAAAACAAGCTAACTAAGAAGGTAACAAAGAAAAAATAAAATAAAGATGCAAACAAAACAAGATAAGAAAAAAACAGAACCAGAAAAAAAGAAAACCAGAAATAAAAAACCTACAAAAAACAACTGATAGAAAGAAGCAAACAAATAACTCAAATAAAACAAAATCTAAAAAAAAATTGAGAATGAAACAGACAAACAATTAAAGTAAAGGAACATCTTTACAAGTTTGTCCCCTGCAGGAACCGTTAATGGTTCTCTATAGAACCCTACAACAGAGGGGTTCTTAATTAGAACATGGTACTAAGGTTGTCTGAGAAAGCTAAGAACCCGTAACTATCCAACGAGTGCCTCAGAGAAGAGCTGAAAAACTTTATATATAGCTGAGAGTTGAGGCGGAGTGGTAGAATGTAAAGCCAAAGGGGAAAAGGAAGGACACTCGGGTTAGCCTCCGTCGCTACAGACGCTTCAGGGGAATCGTTTCTTCTGCATACTTAACACGCTGATTGATTTTTATATTCCTGAAATATTCTTGAACTCTGTGACTGCTGCATAATTAAAACACTTTTTCCAAGATTACTGATTATCATGTAACTTATTCTGAGAAAGTTGAACACTGATATGCTGCATGTATCACATACAAGTGAGGCAGAAAATCAGTGCACTGCAGCTGAGGAAAAAGAAAACAACCAGCAAGTCCAACAATACGACTGAGACCTGAGAGGAAAAAACAACACAAGTGAGAGGACATGGAGGGAGGGAGGGAGGGAGGGAGGAAAAGGTGTAAAGAGGGAAGGAGAAAAGGAAAAGAAGAAAGCAAGCAAGGAAAAGAAACAAGGAAATGGAAGAATGAAAGGAATAAAACTGTAAAGAAAAAATATACATTTGAAGGAAGGAGGAATGAAAAGGAACAAAAGAGGGAAAGAGTGAAGGGTACGGAAGGAAAAATGGAAAAGGAAGAAAGAAGGAAGGAAATGGCTGAATGAAAGGAGGAGTAAAGTGGTAAGAAGGAAGGAAAAACAAAGAAAAGCATGAAAAGGAAGAATGGAAGGATAGAGGTTTACGTGAAGTGAAAGGAAGGAAAAAAGGGAAAGGAAAGTAGAAGAGGAATAGGAAGAAGAAGCAAAGAAAGAAGAAAGAAAATGAATGAAGGGAGGAATAACGTGGTAGAAAGTAAGAAGAAATGGGGCAGAAGAAAGGAAATATGAAGGAAGAAATTAAGGTAAAGAGAGAGGAAGCAAAGAAAATGATATGGAGGATGAATGGAAGGAAAGAAGACATGAAAAAGGAAGAAAAAAGGAAGGAAGTAAAATGAAAGGAAGAAAAAGAACGAGAGAGAGAGAGAGAGAGAGGTTGATGGGTCGTCCCTGCTGAGTCAGTGGGAAACAGTTTCATCAGCTTTTACATGAAATTGTCGGAGCTGCTTGCTGCATTTTCCTACTGACTCGGGCACAAAAAAATCATAAAACAGGAAGTAATAACTCTGTTCCATTATGAGAATGTTTGAGAAATCACGGCATGTTCACTTCAGCTGGAACAAATTTCTTATTTCACCACTAAAGGGACAAAAAGAAAATACAATTGGGGACTTGGAGAGTTTGAGCAAAATCATTAGCCTCGTGTCACACATAAACTGTGTTAGCAGCATTAGCAGTGTTAGCGGTGTTAGCGGTATTAGCAGTGTTAGGAGCGTAGCTCACTCAAACTCCTCAAATCTCTTATCCACTCAGTGCTGTTTTACTGCTTTACTGGCAAACCTCTGAGCAGAGAAAGACAAACGGATAAATATCTGATTACAGTTTAGCGCTTAATCTGATTTGTGAAGATGATGAAGGAAGGAGTGGAGGGAAATGGGCAGAGTGCAGCTAGACTTTCTTCTAAAGAAAAAAGAGAGAAAACATCTTGGCTAATCAGTTCTGCAGCCTACACAGTAAAATTTAAAAAGCAGGAAAGAAGGAAGAAATGGAACAGAAAAGGGAAGGAACAGGAATGAAGCACAGAAGGGAGGAAGGAAGGAAGGGAGGAAGGAAAGGAATAAAAATGTCAGCATAACCACACAGGTATCCCGTGGGTGTAAAATCGCATACATGTCATGTGAAAACTTGAACCATTTCAGAAAACAGAATGAAGAAGTGAAACAGAAAATCCATTTCACTGCAGATGTTTTCCAGGAAAGTGTATACGTTTTATTAATTGTTGATTTATTTAATAATATTTGTGCATTTCTGTCTCTGGTGGACCTGAGATGAAGCTGTTACAGCAGTACGAGTGTATGCAGGAGGACAATGACACAACTCTGGGTGAAATCACGCTGTGATCAAACACAAACACGTGGGGCGTCATAAAATATTAAACGAGGAGGCTTCGTTTCAGCGACTGAATCACCGCCCCTGCTATCAATCCAGGTCTCGATCGGACGACTCTTCATTTCTGTTTCTGAGTGATGATAGATATTGATTTTTTTTATCTGGAATCTGACAGAGACATGAATCACTGATGCTCTGCTTCTCACGAAGGAAAAACAACACGATACAGGTGACGTTAATCAGGTAATCAGTGGAACTCAGTCTGTGAAATTTAACTCTCTGGATTATCACTTCTGATCACTGCAGGGGGTTTTGTTGTTAGTTATATATTGTTTATTGTTTTGTAGTTACATTTAAAGTTGTAGAACGTTCATAATTTTTCACACAATTTTTTAAATACATGATACATTTTTTCACCTGATAATGTGATTTTTTTTCTAAAAGGGAAACTTGTGTCCCCGCTAGTCAATGCTAATCAATCTGGGACACAAGAGGAAGGCAGAAAGATTCGGTGATCAGATTTCATTTCCTCTAGCCCTGGTTGTAAGGCTCGGTCGATAAGCCGTGTTTGGGTAAAAACATAGCTTGGCTTTGACATTACAAGTTATCTGAAGGACGGCGAGATTTTTTGCATTTCACGCTGGATGATTTGGCATAGTCCGGGCCAGATTGGAGTGTATGATGTTGAGCGAGCAAGATGTAGAGGTCAGATGGCTCAGGAAAGTCAACGTCGGAGAGGTTCGTTCTCTGAACACCTGCTGCCTCTTGCTTCGGCGTGTATTCATCCAGCGGAGGTAATGAAAAGTGACTGCAGTGAGATGACAGGTGTGTGAAAGTGGTGAGAGAGAGTACAGAGGATGAATGACGTATGGGAAATCGGTTGATGTTTTGGAAAAGAGCGTTTGCACCTGTACCACTCTTGTGTTATCACATGCAGAAGAACAGGGGGGGATAGGAAGAGCTTCGGGAACAGTGTAGGGAAATTCGGGAGAGAGTGATAAGTGGACAGGTGATGCGGCATTCAGCATATTCATCCACCGAGGCCATGCATCACCAGCACGGAGTGTTGACTACGACAATCGCACGTCGGAAACATACCCGAAAGGCTTTCCTGAGAAGAGGTTGATGAATATTACATGCTGCACCTTGTTCTCGTTTGCTGGCTGGGTCAGACAGACCCATCATTTCCCACATTCCTTATTTCTTTTGCTTTCTTTCTTTTCCTTGGCTCCACTGTGTATTAAAATTTCCTCTCAAGCTTCTTAAACATCTCATGGCTCTTCATTAACCATTTTCCAAGTCAAAATGTGTTCAATATATATTGCCAAAGACATCATAAAGCAGTGCAGTAGTTAATCAGGCTCAATTTAGTTATCTGACGGATGTACACACTGTTTCCTTTTTTGTGTCACAGGATATCAAGACGCCCCCTTTTGTCTAGGAAGGTATCAGGCTTCTGGTCATTGTGATGGTGGATCTGGGGACTAGCCCAGGAATGCTAATGATTAAGCACAGATACATGTTACACGCACATTCAAATACTCAGGAGTTCAATTTACTCAAAGGGAGAGATGACGTATGGCAGCGCGACTGTAAGCACGCAGCCGCCACTCCGGATCCGATAATCGTGCTTTTTTTGGTTTATTTGTTTTCTTGGTGTGACTCCGACGGCACATGGACACCAAAACAAACGGTGTTCATGTCTACCCACGAGAAATATTACTGAATATAAAGAAATACTTTAAACACTGACCTGCAGAAAGACCTCTTGGAATTGTTACGGAAACCAGGCCTCTAGTCCTCAGCGTCGCCTGATGCCGGCGGCCGGGGGAGGGTTCGCCGAGAGCGGTGTGCGGGGAGGCGGAAGCGCGGCAAGCGGGCGGGGGTCC
>JAQQZR010000013.1:10359789-10375528 GCA_030068235.1 Notoglanidium macrostoma | reverse complement strand
GATATATTTTGTTATTTAGATATACAATATATATAGTATATATATATATATATATATATATATATATATATATATATATATATATAGTAAATATGTGTTAGCTGTATATTATTAATTTATAATTCCACTGAAGTTGCTAGCTTTACTCAGAGTCATTGCTAGTTCTTGTGTCCTTGAAAAGTTGCCAGTTAGTGTAAATATGTAGTAATAATTCAGCCCACGTGAGTTAATGGCACAGTCAAAGAAATGAAGAGGCACTTATGCTCGTAAATACATCATTGTCACTGTCGGCTTGTCACAGTCATCTCGTGACCTTCTTTTGTCGTGGGTTATTGTGTCATCATTTGTCAACCACAGTTAATTAAGGATGAGTCGATGTATCATGCATTTGAAGCTTTCCTCCCCCTCTTATTGTTCTCATCGCTAGTACGTCACAGTCAGACCCCGGACGTGAGTCGGGTCCACAAGGGGACTTGAGGAAGCGCGCGATGATTCAGTATTATCATCTGCCAAGGAATTTGGGTGTCCTAGAATAGCAGAGCAATAACTTTTTGATTTTCTTTCTCCTCCATCAAATATCTTATTTTGAACTCTGGTGCAGTTGGACTGTGTGTGTGTGTGTGTGTGTGTGTGTGTGTGTGTGTGTGTGTGTGTGTGTGTGTGTGTGTGTGTGTGTTAGACTCTGACTGTGATTTCAGGATAGTTTAAAGTTTACACTGATGGGATTGTCATTTCTTTTTTCCTTTGAGAATCCCATCATCTCCCTGAGAATCTCTACTAACATAAAAGTCACACAAACATCACATAATTCACGTGTGAAATTCACACATGGTTTTTAGACACTTCATGGCAAGTTTCACACATTTGCTTGTGGGGTTTTTTTGTATGACTTGTTTATTTTCACAACTTATTTCCCAAATGATTAATTCCACATGATGCTTTTTAACATGCTTCATTTTTTTTCCAAATGATTTATTAATATTCCTGTGACTTTTATGATATTCTTTTCGTTCCCCATGTCATTTTTTCTCATCTGAATTATTTACATTCATGCAACATGTGATTTATTTTCCAAATGATTATTTTGTGTTCTACATTTGCAATTTATATTTACCTGTAATTTTTCACAATCCACTATTTTCAGATGTAATGTTTTTCCATAATTCATAAATTTCCACATATAGTGCATACGGGTTAATTTTTTAGATATAAAAAAAATCTTTTTGAATTTAGTCCCATATTGCTCATATGATATGCAGTTTCAGGGCAGAAACATGGTGAAATGCACCTTCACGTGTTTTTCACCCGTGATCACATATTACTGTATGTGAATTTTTGATAAAGATCCAAAATATTGCAAGTATTTCTGCCCACATTGTGTGAGATATACCAGTCAAACTCATTCATGAATGCTTGTCTTCCACCTCTGTAATATTAGTACAAAACAGCTGCATAATGGCGGTACACTGACATGTGTTTGATGGAACTTTTTGGTCTGTGACAGTCTGTGCTTTACCAAACCTGTTATCAAAGTGAATCATTTCTCGACACTAAAAAGACCATTTTGTCGCAGGTTTCATGTCTTAAGGACGTTCCTGTCACTGTGTTAGCGTCTACAGAAGCTAAAGAGAAGAGTTGTCAAATGAAGGTGCAGAGAAACGTGACAAGTGAAGACATGTAATGATTAAAGTCATGCTATAAACTATGCACGTTTCTTGAAGCGCTTACATTTCTGATGATTTTACACCATGAAAACATTCTGTGGTAATAACAACTACAGTATCACACTCTGAAATAAGGAATAACAACAGGGATAACTTTTCATATTTCTGAGTTTGTGCTCTCAGAAATAGCCTTCACTGTGGGGACAAAAATCTGCTAGAAAACAAAAAAACAAAAATCTAAGAATAATAGCTAACACAGCTTCTCAATGTGTTTCTAACAAGGCTATGTGTAATGTCTCAGCGCTGTCGACTACACTGAAGGTGGGCCCTATTGTCAGCGCTTTCAGGTCAGCATTTTCCATTTTCATCCTGAAAGAAAGCTGATGATATCTGAGAGGGCGAGAACTCCGCCGAGAGCAGATGTTCATCCTGTGGAGTTGTTTGTTATGCCACTACAGACTTTAACTACGCCGCTAACTCCCGAAACTCCATGTGAGTGAGCTTACCTAATATAGTGACTTGTTGGAAAGCTGTTTTCTGACATTTATAATTGCTTTGTGGAAAACTAACATTAACATTGCTGACTTTGGCTTAAAGGTTTGCCTGATTAGCTTTGTATAGAACAGCTAATCAGAAGACTAACAATGTAAACTAATCACTATGCGTGTTGGCCAGCTAGCTATCTAGGAACACAATGTTAGCAAACGGATGGTATTAGCAATAACTAATTACTTCATCTATTCACTATTTTATCAAACTGTAAAGACAGCTATGCTAATGAACAGAACTGGCAAAATGTGAATATTATTCAATAATATAGGAATACAAGAACATCCCATAACCACAAAGAAAGTCTTCCACATGAAAATTTTTATAACGTGCTGAGGATCCTAATGTATTCCTGAGGCTCAGTGTGAACACCAGTGACAAGGATAAAGCAAAAACAGTTTTCATGAAAAGTGAGCTGTTAAATATGCCAGTGTTTATTAGGTCACATGGTACAGTGGAAAGTCTTTCACTCTACGTCTATATACTTCCATTCTGTGTCCATTATTCTGGTATTTTGAGACTGTGATTTCATTTCCCTTCCGTTCTTTTCTTACAGAGGTGCATAAAAAGGAAGATGATGCTATCCATTTTTAAAGTCACGTTTCCTGAGAGGTTCATTTGGCCTCTCTTCGTGCCCAGAGTGAGAAGACTATTTATTTATTTACTAAAATCATTTGAGTGGGATCGAGCTGGGTGAGAAAATCTCATTTTCTGGCAGCATCCCAACACACAGAGGAGGGCCATGCTTCCTGTTCTGCAGGGCCGCAGGGAATCCAGTTCTACTCGCAAAACAACAAATGCCTGAACACTCCGCTTCAGTTACAGTAGGAGCAGAGCCGTTGAAGGAATCTGAGGAAGGAGTAATTGGATATACGGTGAAGCCTTAGGAAAATCAAGATGCGTGTGATATGTATCTCTAGGTCTAGGCATTAAGCTGTGTCAAAATCTGCAACCAAGCCATGGACAGGATTACGGCAATGACGCATTTCACCAACATCCCCAAGAGACATGTCCTTATATTTGGTGGCTCATTATGGCATGCCTTATGCCTTAAATAAGGTTTCTCAAAATGCAATACTACATCTGATCCCAGTGCAGTGAAAGTGGTACAGTTGACACGGCTGATCTACAGCTCATCTCCAACTCGACCGTCCACGCCAATGACCAGAAACTCAAGAAACCATGATGAGGCTGATTGAATGGTCAGCTTATCTTTCTCACTATCCTTGCTTGTTAAAATGTCATGCCTGGAGGAATTTAACTTGGATCCGTTTGGAAATTCCACCAATGAACATGGATGTAATTTAGTTAGAGCTCCATCGAAACATCTAAAAACTCAAAGTTAGGTACTTAGAATTGAGCTAAGCCTGCACATTGAGGATTTCATAACAAAACTGTGCACATTGGTATTTAGACTGCAAGTGTAACTCTGATCTTGATCTTGGTCTTGGTTATTAAAATATTTACTGTTTGCTGTAACCACAATATGTCATGCTAACATTTATGTTTTGGCTCTAAATTGTATTTTACAGTGAGCTGTAAGTGTAGCAGATGAGTGCTTGGTCAGTGTGTCCTTCAAACCATGGGCATGTTTTCTTTAAGACAGAGTGCACCAAATTCACAAAAACATTATTTGATTAATGTGACAACTCAATATAGCAAATTTAAAGTGCCATATAATAGCTAAAACTTGCGAGCACACACACACACACACATTATGATTTCAAGACCTCCATTTAGCATCTCGTGGCTTCATTATGTAACTGCCTGTACCAACTCGGAATACAGCCCATTGTTATAGACATTATTCATGCACATCCCTGGATTATTTTTGTGCCATCATTGTAATGACATTTGTTTTGATTGCTTTATAATTCTCTTCCATCAAGACATGATGATTCAGAAGATGGCTATTTGATTCATTTAGAGGTTTTTTGGTGCATCGTTTATGCTACAAGCCATTACTGCATATAGAAATATGTCTATATAAGGACATGCAATGCCGTATGAGGTAAATAGCTTTGAGGCAAAATTGGTTTTTTATATCCCAATAGCCTATATCATTTTCCTAATGGCAGTGCTTGTGCAAATTGCATGTGGGGTTAAAAATCACTGCTCTACTTTCTTGATTAGAACTACACTGCTTGACAACAAAATATCTCCTGATCAAGAACTGGTGATGTTCTCTGTTTTTTGGGGGGCTTTTTTATTTGGGTTTTTTTTGTTAGTTTTTGAGGAGGAGCTGTTGGAGAGGTTACAAAACCATTTATCCAGTTTGTACATGCTTCTCTGTATCCTGAAGGTTGTGAACAATCTGAAATGTTCTTGAGGAATGTTTCTGCAATATTCTTCCATGGCCGTTCATCCCCAGTCGCAATGAACATTAGAGAAGCCTGTTGAGTGTACTTCTCTTGATTAACTGACTTTCAGAAACTTCTGATAAGCATACCAACCAGTTACAGAAGCTCTTGATCAAAACACCAGCACAGTAGTACTTGAGTTTGTTATTTTTGGATCTTAATAAATCAGGGCATAAGTGTGTGTAATGAGTTCACTCACCTCAAATATTCTTCATAAGTGAATTTACGATGTTCATCTGAATCAACACACTAACCAGATGTTCCTTATAAACGCACTTACCAATTGCAGATGTTGATCATATCAAAAATGTTCCTGATCAATCTCAGGTGTCCCTAATCTTTACACCTACCAATTTCCAATTCTCCTGAACAATCTCCAGTGTTCCGGAACAATCCCTGATGTTCCTGAACAATCACAGATGCTCCTGAACAAGTGGGGATGCTCCTGCTCAGTACACTTACAAATCACAGATGTTCCTGACCAATTGGATATGTTCCTCATCAATCAGAAATCTTCCTGACCAATATTAGGTGCTCCTGACCAACACATTTACCAATCACAGATTTTCTTAACTAATCAAAAAGATTCCTGACCAATAGTAGATGTCTGTGGCCAAATGCAGTTCATTTATAAATCAATCAGGAAGGTTTCCTGACCAATAAAAATGTTCCTGACCAATCTAAAATGTTCCTAAACAAGATGTTCTTGACCAATCTCAGAGCTTCCTGATCAGCAGACATACAGTAATACTGATTCATCTCAGATGTTCTTTACCAGTCAGAAATGTTCCTGGCTAATCACAGACATATGTGACCAATTGCAGATGTTCCTGATGAATCAAAAATATTCTTGACTAATTAAAGATATTCCTGAACATCTGCAGATGGTCTTCAGAACAGAACTGTTTCTGACAAATCATTAATATTCCTGACCAATCACAAATATTTGTGGCCAACTGAAGATGACTAATCCAAAATGTTTCTAATCAATCTCAAATGCTCCTGATCATCATACTTGCCTATCTCCAATAGTCCTGTTCAATCTTAGATTCTCCCAGCCAATCACAGATGTTCCTGACCAAACTCTGTTGTTCTTGGTCATGGAACATACCAAAATTGGCTGTTCCTGACCAATCACAGATTCCTGTTCCTAAACTGTCAAATGTTTTCTAATCATCACACAGTTCCTCACCACTTCAAAATGGTCCTGACCAATCTCTCAGGGTCCTGTCCAGCAAATTTGCTAATCTTAAATGTTCCTGGTGAATTTTAGATATTCTCAATAAATGCACTGACCAATCCCTAATGTTCTTGATGAGAACAATTTCAAATGTACCTTCAGATTTCCTACTCACATGTTCATGATTCCACAATTATTAATCTCAGATGTCCTTGACCAGCCTAAGATATGGAAATGCACAGATTGTTGAAAACTGAATATATGGTCATCATTGTGAAGGGTTTTGGCAGAGTGAGTGTGTGTGGGAGGAGAGAGTGGACAAGAATGTAGTTTAAGCATGGCCTGAGCAATTACGTAGGGTGTGTGTGGGAGACTGAACTATTATTTCTGATTCCTGCACAACGCTGCTCAACTGTGGAGAGAAATTTTCTGTTTTGTCACAGAAATGCAGAGAAAGATGCAAATTTGTGCCTCACGCTGCCTCTGAAACTTTCCTGCTGCTTCAGTTGGGTGGGAACATTCACCCCATACTGAAATTTCTGTCTGAAATTTCAGTGCTTCTCTGTTTACAGACGTTGTGGAAGCCTTGATGGGTATGATTGAGATGCACTTAGTGTGGATGATGAAGTGAGTGTTTGCTCTTCAGACTTAAATCAGGTTTCCTGCATGTCAGTCACAGGTGCTGGGTTTATGCCGGGAGAATAATGGAGCTATCTTGCTGGGGTCAGTATGTGGTTTGGGCTGTGTTCATCACTCAGACATCTTTACGGCCGCTTCAGACGAGAGATCCGCTGTGCGTCTTCATTTAAGGGCTGAGGGCGTTTCATTAGCCTCAGACTCCTCTCATTATTTCCCAAGCTCCCCTAGCAGTAAATCTGGCATCCCGACCCGACAACACCACCTGACGCAATAGAGACGCTTATGGGGGCGCGTCAATTAAAGTGACACGGAATCAATGCCATTATCGCCGGTCAATGCAGCCAGCACATTTTCAAACAATGCTGCAAAGGTTTTCTCAGTGCTACACCACAGATCATTTAACTTTTCTTGTGAGTTTTGGTGATCAAGCAAGTCGATTTTCTTTCTCGCAATAGATTTTCTCATCGTTTTAGTTAAGGTGACCTGCTCTATTGAGTCCAACAGTAATGACTAGGAATTACTCATTGGCTAGCTCAACAAGAGCACTGAGCTTAATGGACACGACTCCACAGGAACCAAAAGCCATCATTGTACAGGCAGTGGAGGCTCAACATTTAAAGCTCTGGGGTTACTGATCAGAAGGTTGTGGGTTCAAGCTGCCACTGTTGGGCCTTTGAGCAAGGCCCTTAACCCTCTCTGCTTCAGGGGTTCCAGATCATGTCTGACCGTTGATTCCTAACAAGCTGGTGTGTGCAAAGAAAAATAGCCTACATCATGGAAAAAGTTCCTATTTCATCAAAATGGAACTTCTATCAGTGTTTCTAACAGACCAATCTTCCACCATCTGATGAGACAAAAGTATTATTGATTTAATCAAACCAATATTTTTAGAGGGAACCTCAATGGTTCTTTGGTTTGTTCCTCTGAAGAACCTCCTATAGGCTTTATGTAGAACTCACCTGTCCAATAAATGTGTTCTCCATTAAACTCCTTCCAAGTAGAACTCTTTTAGAAACTTTTTTAAGATTTCTTAGCTATCCAAAGAGCCCTTGAGGAATCCTGTTCTCTAAGGTGTTATTCAGATTCTGATTTTGGGAATCAGTTTGGGTGATTCAAATTTTTTTCTCCGTCAAAAAACTCACCTCCGGCTTGAAATTAGATAAGAGCACAAGGGATACTACATGTTTGCCTCTCACATGGTCATGTGATCATACTACATTCAAAGACCAGGAACTGGACAAGAGAAAAGATTCCTTGTTTCAGTTTGAGGTGAACATCATAATAACCTCTTTAATCAGCCTTTAGGATCATGCTCTAGTGATTGATTTTATTTTCTTTCGTAATGAGTAATGAGCTCCCATAGTAGGCATATGGAGATAAAGTTATGCAACCCATACCAAGTAATAACTGAATGAGAACCTCCCCAATGGATTCAGAAAGTGGATACACACGCTAGAGGACTAAACCCGGAGAGTAGCAGCGGGGCAAAAAGCGGTGCAAAGATTACAGCACATTTTACTGCCAAAAAAATTAGAATGGCAAATAGAAATAATATGAAAAAAAAAAAAAATAATAGAAATAGAAATGACTTTTTCTTCAGGATAAACACAGTACAGGAAGCACTTTTTAAAAAAGTCCAAGTTTAAACCACAGAACATTAACTTTGAATTATAAAAGATATTGAGTTTTGAGCTCAGTTACAGCTTACATAGCTACATTTGGTCATGTGACCCAATGAACTGTGAACTGAACTGCACAGCCACTCCTTCTCTAAAATACAATTATAATAAATGTCAAAATTAGTTATAACGTGTATAGTATGCATGGAATTTGTAGTGCGACGAATATGAAGACACACCAGAGATCGCTTACCTGTGTGAATCAGTCACATCTTACTTACCTAATCCATTCTGAATAATTCTTTATAGCAAAGTCACCCTTTCCTTTGCATGCCATCTAACTACTTAAACTCCAGAAATAATACAAATAATATCTCTCTTAAGATCTTTTTAGTGATGAGAACTTTAGTCATAATGATACACTTTCTGACACGATGATGATGATGCTGACGATGATGGCATTAGTGTTCCAGCACATCTGGGACTAGTTTTTAAAAATACAAATATATAACATATACCAACTTAGAAATATGACAAGCTGGCATCTAAATAAACATGCTAGCATGCTGTCACAGATAAATACATAAACAGATGTTGTCTGCCAGAAGGACAGCATTTATTTATCTGTTTGTCCATCATGATAATGGGCGACGTTAACAGCGCTTCCAAATTTTGTATAAGCGAAGAAACCCTGGCGAAGCGACGCTTCAGCATAACGGCGAATCACTTCATAATAACACAGCAGATCAGTGCATCATTTATATAACACTGAAAAATCAGTAGAGCAACGCTGTCATCCATCAAGGACACTTAGCAAACAGTGCTGTAGCGACGATCTCGGTGTGATCAAAGCCTTCAGTCACACGCTGTAGCAAATTAGGACACACAAAAAAAAACACGACCACTTCTGAGATATTTTTTTTTTTCTTTTTGAGGAAGTATCAAACGACTCCACTCCAGCTTTCAACTCAGATATTTATCACTGTCATTGGTACAAGAGAAAAAAACACAGAAATTCAACTAATGGTGAGGGGATGAAAGACATTTCAAACCAAGTCTTAAAAATGACTTGCAGAACTGAATGTTTGAAAAGTCCTCATCTGTAGTGCAGTCAAATGCAGTTGATTTTCCTTCAGAACATTTGTTCTTAAATTTTCCAGAGAAAAGCAGACTATAAAACCACTGATGAACTGTAGAAAAAGATTACGTTTGTGTCTGGCCTTGCTATTTGTTCTGAGAGACTATAGACTGGAGTCATTGCTTTGTTTATGTACAATTACTTTTGACAGGAAAAAAACAGACACCAAAATCATGAGCTTTTTTTTTTTTTTTCAAAAAAGTAGGGAATCCAAAAAAAAAAAAAAAACCTTCATCATATCAACAATTAAATGTATTTCTTCATTAAATAACAACCCTTTTTTTAAAACTCTGCTTAGTTTCTATAGAACAATAACTTGCATAAATATAAACCTGTGATTTTGTCCTACAGCTGGAACTAATGTCAAAATGCTGTTAAAGAAAATTAATCACCATCCTCTGACTAATCAGAATCCATCATTTAAAATCACTCTGGTATGAAACGTTTTATGTCTGACCGGAGAAACGTCTGACCGGCTCAACTGAAACGGATTAAACCACTAAGCAGGAAATGGGGGAAAAGGATGCATTAGATACTCACTATAAGCAAACTAGAAATGGAAAATCCATACTAATGCCATCTTTTGTTTAACACATAATTTATACTACACTCGGCTGTCTTAGCAATGTGTATCTGGAACCAGTGTCACCCATGAAGTCTCACCTATAGCTTTTACCATGTAGCATTTCCCTGTAATAGACCTGCTCCACTCAGGCTATACCAAAACTAAATTGGAGGAAACTGGGAAATAGGGAGGAAAATTAATTTGGTAAAAAAGCACTGTTTCCTGCCATAGTACAAATCATATCACAGTAACAGCAGGAATATAATATGACAAAAAAAATTCTCCTCTGTCATATTGAAAATGATGTCCCAGTCTCAATACGGGAAATAATGAGAGGAGACTGAGGCTAATGAAACGCCCTCAGCCCTTAAATGAAGACGCACAGCGGCTCACTCGTCTGAAGCGGCTGTAAAGATGTCTGAGTGATGAACGTGGCCCAAACCACATACTGACCACAGCATGATGGATCCATTACTCTCCCGGCATAAACCCAGCGGCTGTGGCTGACACGATTTAAGGCAGCCTGCTTCCAATCTGAACAACAAACACTCATCGCCTTCCTCAGGACTGTGAACGGAGCAGTACGAAGCAATCCGATTGGCTATGAACCAAACAGAAACTTTAAAAAAATACACCAATATTTATCCATGGAAAATGGGTAACATGTAGCCAACGCGTATTGATGTATGTGTCAACAAGGTAACAATATTTGTAAGAATGTAAGAATGTAAGTAAGTATGAATAACAACAGACAAGTATTAAATATTCAAACAAGTAAGAATGTTGCAATGAGGTGACTGAGATGACTCAAATACATAAACAAAGTGCAGTGAAGTAACGATGTGTCAATGAGGTAACAGAGATGAGTCAAATAATGAAAATTAATATAGTGTGGTGAGGTAACAAGGATGATGAAATAAATAAATACAGTGGGTTAATGATGTGTCTGTGAGCTAACAGACATGAGTCAAATAAATAAATAAAGTAGCGCGATGTATGTGTATCTATGAGGCACCAGAGAGGTAACTGTAATAATTACAGTGCAGTGAGGTAACTATATCAATGAAGTAAGAGATGACTCAAATAAATAAGTACAGTACAGCGAGGTACCAATGATTCAATAAGGTAATGGCCACAAGTCAAATAAATAAATACAATACAGCGAGGTAACGATGCATCAATGAAGTAACAGGGATGACTCAAATAATGATAATAAATATAGTGTGGTGGGGTAGCAGAGGAGATAAATAAATAAATGTAAACAAATAAATAAACAAGTACAGTGAGGTAATTACATATCAATGAGGTAACAGATGTCTCAAATAAATGAAAATAAAGTTAACAGAGATGAGTCAAATATATATATATATATATATATACAGTGCAGTGAGATAACAGAGTGAAGTAAATTAATTGTAGCGAGGTAACTATGTGTCAATGAGGAAATGAAGATAAGGTACATAAAGATAAATACAGTGCAGTAGAGGAATATCGAAATGTTGTGTTATTGTGCAATGTCCTAACACTTATCCTATTTATCCAGTTATGTGAATCCACACAGAAACAATGGATTGTTCTAGTCCAGTACACTTTCTATGTGCCTAACGTAAAAAGTTTGCATCATATTTTAGAGGATTTGCAGAAGTGGAGTGGCATTTAACGTGGCATGGTGAGTGTAGCGGTTGCTAAGCGCTGCCATCTTGTACCCACAGATCCGCCTCCATGTATTTCCAGTATATTAAACTCAAAATCAGTCATTTATAGTACATCCCTAGTAAGTAGACATGGATATAAACGTAGGAGAGAAATCCTGAAATGAAAAGTTCACGGCCCACCCACTCAACCATGCAGGCATTTCTTATATCTGTGAGCCGAAGAAAGCTGAGGAACCCTTCGAGTGGAGAAGGCAAACTCTGACACATTCCCCGTGGCTGAAAATATCTTTCAGAAGGCGTCTACAGTTTTCCAGTCAAGCAGTCAGGCTGCTCTTTTGTAACAGATAGGGTTTTAGTGAAGACTTCATCTGTAGGCATGACAGTAACCCTGTGTTCACACTAGCAGGAGACAAGTCACTCGCCTTGCTTGTAGTTTGGTGTAGTGACTGCTACTCTTATTGCTCATTGAGGTTGGCTTTTTATTTTATTTTTTTATAGCTTCTGAAGCTAGCTAGTTGAACAGAAATAAATAACGCACTAATTAGCATGAAATCTGGAGGTTTGATTTACATGTTACGTGCTCGGCTTGATTGTCGGATTAGATTAGCAAAATAAGCTAACCGTACTAGCTACTCACACACACCAGAAGCACCAACAATCTCTTGCTACCTTCTTCCAAGCTTTATTTTTCTTCCTAAAGTCTCTACATACATTTAGAGAAAGACATAGGGGTCGTATATATACATATATGTTCAAGATGAACATTTCTTTCCATTTTTTTGTGCCCCAGACAGTAAATGAAAAGGAAATAACTGCAGCAAGGCACTAAAGCGGTAAGAGAGGGACTGAAGAAACGTGCCGTAGGATTCTTTCAAGCCAACCATTTAGACTTTTTGTTTTACCTAATTTGCATAGAACTGAGAAAATCTCAATTCCATTGTCACCATATATATATATATATATATATATATATATATATATATATTCACTATTTCATTTCAGCTCTATTGTTGTCACAAGTCATGATGATTAATTTTTAGAAAAAATGAGGGGCTTGGGGCTTTTTTTTTTATTTTACTTAGCTTTACTACACAGCTTTAGTGTGAAAATTATACCTTGTTTGATCAGCAGAAAATACTTAATCTGGGTTTGATTCCACCCGTAGACCATCCATTGGACTCCTCCCGTTTTCACTCATTTACTTTCTTTATGGAAAAAATGGTCGCTGGTTACTGATATTTTAACTTTTTTTCCATCCAGTTTTTAGCAGCAGAATTAACATTCATCACTTCTGGCTGTCAACTTGTCAGTGACTTTTGCTGGAAGCGTTAATGTTTAAAAGCACAGGATGTTTATTCTGCTTTATCATTTCTGAGGGCAAACAGACTTCAGAACTTCATAAAGAAATCAGGATTTTATATTATAAACGGCATCCCTGTACATTTCTCAGAAATGCTACATATGGGTCACATGCCTAGGCACAAGTGTGTAAGAGTAACAGCAGGACATGAGAGCGAGCGCTGAAAGAGAGGTGTGTGTTTTCCTGGAGTGTGACCTTGACAGATATTACTGCCTGCTAATCATCTGAGCCATCGCACTGTTATCTCTTTATTCCTTCAAGCTATTACCTCAGTCTCTGAAGCTGAAGCTCAATACTCTTTACACGCTCACACACACACACACACACACACACACACACACACACCCCTCAGGCTATTTCCCAATGCCAAACATTAGCACTCATCAGGCTCCATGGCATGAATACTCAGGCAGCATTAAAGGAATTATTTAAAACTAAAAGTTCCTCAAAGGCCAGTGCCAGCTTCCTTTAGCACCACCGGCACACGAATCCCGCGTCTGTTCCCTTACGGAAAAATAACGCACACATTTTTCACATGTGAGTAATGTATGATCTCAAATCCTAAACTCAAGTTAATCATGTGTAACAAAAAAAAAAGTCTGTGTTAAAAAACATGTGAAAATAATAATAATATGTAAAAATAATATAATATGTAATAATATATTTAAAAAATATAAGATTAAATTGTGTTAAAATTTGGTTTTGTGTTTTGAATTTAGTTTTAAAAAAGCACGCAAGAATAAATTAATCATATCACGTACATAAAAAGAAAAATTTGTCATCATCTTACAATAAATCATAACGTGTAAAAACAAAAAATATGAAAACAAAAAAATTATATGTAAAAAAACATGTGAAAATAATGTGCAAAAATATAAAAATTAAAAAATAAATTAATCATGTTAAAGTGTTGTTTTTTATAATAATTTTGTTTGGAAAAAAAACACAAGAAAATTATTTAGTCATGTGTAAAACCCATTTGTAAAAAAAGAATTCATTTCAAAATGAAAAAAATTACAAGTGAAATAGTTTGTTTTTTTAATCACAATGGGTAAAAATGTGTAAACCAAACAAAACGCTTTCGTGTACAATAACACATAAAAGTAAATAATGTGAAAATTTAGGATTTTGTTTAAAAAGAAGCACATGAAAATAAATGAATCATGTATAAAACCCATAGATTAAAAAAATCACATGAACGTAAATCATGATTTTTTTAAGAAATCGTGTGAAAATGAAAAAAAAATTAACAAGTGAAAATGAATCATGTGATCTGTATCATGTGTTAAAATTTTGTGAAATGTAAATTTTTATTTTGTTTTGAAATTTCTTTTTTTTTCTAAAATCCCATGTAAATAAATTAATCATGTATAAAACCCATAGGTAAAAAAATCACCTAAACATAAATCATGATTTAAAAATAAAATCATGTGAATACTAAAAAAAACCAAGTGAAAATGAATCCTGTTTATAAAAATCACCTAATGTGTGTAAATTATGTGAAAATCATTGAATTGCATATTGAAAATTTTGTGAAAAACAAATAATGTGAAAAAAATCACATATCAAATATCAAATGAAAATAAATGTATTGTGTAAAAAATATCTAATAAACATCAATCGTGATTTAAAAAAAAAAAGAAAACATGAGTATGAGTACAGCATAACAAAAAGTCTAAAAACCCCATGCAAACTTCACACGTGATATTCACGTGTCCATTATCTCAGTCTAATGCTCCTCAAGATGAAAAGCGCATGAAAGATGCAAACAGGAAGTGAGAAAGTTTGGAAGTGTCAGATGTTCTTCATCAGCAGAGAGCTGTGCTGGTGAGACACGGAAGGTGTTGATGGTTCGCTCAGGTCTCTGGTGAGACGTGGCATCAGGTTGAGGATGCACATGTGCTGTGGTGATTACAAACCGAGGAGGAGGAAGATATCTGAGACAGAATAGTGAATCATGTCAGAATCCAAGCAGAAATTTTTCCTTAAATGCAAATAAATCAATTTAAGAAGATGCAGAGAGGTCAAAAGATGAACTCAGGTTTTTTTTTTTACTTGTATAAGTTCCTCAGATGGATTTCCTTAAAACTTCTAGTTTAAGTTTTTGCCATGTTTACACATTTATATTTAAAAAAATGACCTAGGGACATTTCTGCACCTTTACCCTTGTTAGAAATATCAGGATCGATCAGTGAGCAAACATAAATAAATATAGAAGCTGCAAACACTCCCGTGTCCTCCTGCCATCCCAAATAACTAGCTGGCTAGCTAAACTGTTACTAAAGCTGGATTTCAGTTTCATTGCATCATCAAAATTATTAACAGACGCCGAACCTGAGACAAAAGTACAAAGAAAATGTACTTAAGTAAAAGTTTTGGTTAAAAGTAGAAGTGTGGAGCTGAAATACTACTTGAATCAAAGGTACAAAGTATCTCCACCTAAAAGTATTCAAGAGTAAACGTAAAAGTTTTAAATGATCATAAAATAACAATCCAGACACAAATCGTTCATTTATGTTATCAAATATGTCTTAAATATTCTGCTAGAATACCCTACAAACCTCAAATCTCTGGCTTGCTGGTTAGCTAATGTTTAATTAGCTTGTCAGAATGAATGAGGTGGTGTTAGCAATGAAAGCAAAACAAGCTAGCAGATTTACCAAAACTAGCTTCCCTCAACACACCACTTTAGATTTGATGGTGAATTTTTAAATCCAGTTATTTTTAAAATCTAGTTTTTAAATCGGTGAGAGCACAACTGATTGTTGAAGCAACTGAGCAAGAAAATTATCTCATGGGATTTGAGATTTGAAGGTCAAAATCAGAAGTGAAAAATTCTTCTCTTGAAAACACATTCGACTAAGAATATAAGTATTCAGTTTCAGTATTAAACTTTAAATCTTATATCTTGTACATCCATTCATTATCTATATCGCTTTATCCGTCTGGGTCGCGGGGAAGCTGGAGCCAATCCCAGCATCTTGGGGCGAGAGGCGGGGTACACCCTGGG
>JAQQZR010000013.1:10323203-10343308 GCA_030068235.1 Notoglanidium macrostoma | reverse complement strand
AAATATGTAATATTCGATCATTTTCCTCAATAAATAAATGACCAAGTATAATATTTTCGTCTCATTTGTTTGACTGGTTTCTCTTTATCTACTTTTAGGACTTGTGTGAAAATCTGATGATATCTTAGGTCATATTTATGCAGAAATATTCACAAACTTTCAAGCACAACTGTGTGTATATATATATATATATAGTTAAAATAGAAAATATACATCACCGCTATATGTTTACGGTCTAAATATTACTCGTTTCAATGATTGTGTTATTCATTTAGTTGAATTCTAGGTTGTTAGGTGTTTTTTGGGGGGCTGATGTTTAAGAAGGGTGCCAGTATTTATATCAACTATAACACTCTGTTTAGCTATGGCAAAAGTAGGCTGTACAGGTTTCTTTTAAACAACACTCGGAGGAGCCATTAAGCGAACGGATGTTGTGTTGAGGAAAAACCAGGCGCCTACATGCTAATGCAGGCAGCATATGCCTACACATCCTGGTCCCACACACACACACATATACTTTCGGCCAGCCTCATTTCCATCCCTGCCTGCTTTGTCACATGGTGTTTTGCATCCCTGAAACAGAGTGACATGGAAAATAAGCAAGTCTCTGCCTGTTGTTGTTGTTCCATGTTGCTCTGTTTGTACTCAAACCTATGGTCAGACCTTGGGGCGAAAAAAAACTCATGGAAACGCTCTGTTGCCATGGAAACTGTCCGTTCAAAAATAGACCAGGATGGGAAACGGACCCATGTTGGATTGGGGTGGGTATAAATGATGTGACTGAATATCTAATGCCTTCCTGAAGAAGCCATCCAGTTTTATCATAGTTTTTGTTGAGGTGACGTACACCATCCAGGACAAAGTAAAGCCCGGAAATCTGAGTACACACATCACAAACAGCTTTAGGTAACTGGTAAAATTATACAGTTTTGTCGGTTGATGCTTATGCAAAAAATATATACAGTTTATAAAAAGGCAGTCTATAAAATAACTGAAAATATTTAGGCATATTATTGATTTTTTTTTACATCTGCGAAAAAGTAATTATGAGAACTTTTTAAAAATGATTAAAAGTATTTAAGTATATTATATTATTTATTCACTTTTATTCATTCTTAAAATATAAAAAAAAAAATTCTTGTAAAAAAACTTTTACATAAGTATTTAAGTATATTATTTTATATTATTGACTTTTTTTTACTTTTACAAAAAAAATTCCATTCTTACGAAACCTTTTTTATAAATCTTTTTTATAAAATGTATTAAATTAAAAGAATTTGCGTTTAATTATTTTACATTTATGAATTAAAGTCATTCTTATAAAAAACTTAAAAGCCTTTTCTCTGAAAAACAATGGTGGCAAAATTTGACATGTTGAAAGAATGTTTACCTACTATTTTTATGGCGTGCTAATCATTTTAACACAAGAATAAAATGTAATTTTTCCAACCATCCAAATATATCTTGTTACACTCACTCACTTATTTTCCACTATGAATTTTGGGTTTTTTTTCATAAAGGGTGCCAATAATTCTGTTTCTGTTCATCTCCACTAGATAATCAGCATGGCAGATGTATATAAAGATATCAAAGTTGCATCCATATTTGATGTTCTGATAAAACATGTCATGCTGTTCGAGGAAAATAATTAATGCCAGGGTGTTGTGATGAAGTGGAGTTACTGTTACCACACTGAAGTTTATTATTTTCCTCTAACAGCACATCCTGAAGTGATTTATTCCTTCTATATCACAGCAACCTCCCAAAAATCACTCATTTTTATTACCGAGAGTCACGTCAAACTTTTTATCCATTTATAGCTACATTTAATGATCCTGTCCTCACTTACATTACAGCAGCTATTAACTCTGTCTTGAAATTAATAGGACAGAAAAAAGTCCCTCATATTACTCAGAAAGTGCAAAGCGTAAACTCTTCCCATAATGGAAAACATAACGTATCCTTTCTTAGGAAAAGACTGAGTTTCGCAACTTTTCCATTAAATTTGTATGTATCTGAAATCTGCAAGTGTACAGTATATGAAATGAAAAGGTGATTTTAAGCTTGATGGTGTAATCTATATATAAAATCACAGTAACAGTAAAAAAAAAAAAAATGAATCTGATCACTTTGGTGAGTCTCATCATACGTAAATTGCCCGTAGGATTCGAACAATTTCTTTCGTAAGACCTGCAAACAATTTACAAATACAGCGTAATAAACGAGTCCCCTTGATTCCATTCACTAACACACAGAACTTGACAAGAACAAGAATAAACAGTTTATACACTGGATGTTAATAAATAAAATAAGCCATTGTAGCAGGTTTTGTTTAATGACAGTCAGGGACAGCTGGTCAAGTTTAGTGTACACTCAGTAATTTAGGAACTTTCTAGAACCCAGTCCAGTTATAACATTAAACCTGAAGCAGTGACCAGACGTTTCATTATCCTCAGTTAATAGTTATGAAATAAGGTTGCACCCTCTGCTAGCCTGTACTATTTTTGGCTTTTAGTGCCCCATCGAGTGTCATTATTTCCACACAAGGCTCCATTTTCACACAGTTTTAATGCTTCATGCATTAGAAAGACAGAAAATGTAAGTGGGTTTTCCTCCTCGATTCATGTCATTCTGTTTGTATTCGCAGAAACGAGCCTATGGCTATTTCTCAGAAACACACGCTGGGCCTCAAACGCACATTTGTACCCTTGTGGCTTTAATGAGTACTTGTAATACTTTTGTTTAGTCCAGAAAAGCAGCAGGCAGTTGAAATCATTTTCTTTTCTTTTTTTTAAACATTGCCATTAAAACACATGATTTGCTTTGATATGTGGAAAAGTCACCATTATTATTCTGTGGGTATGAAATGATTTATTCAGCCGAATGTGTTTTGAGAAAGCTTACTGAAATTAAATGGCTTAATGTTAGAATCTAGGGTTCATATGCAAAAGTTTGCACCCCCCATGGTTTTTCAATGGAAAAAAAACTATTTATTTTGTCACTTATTTATACATAAAAATTATTTCAGGAAGTTCAAATTAAAGGTGGGTTTGTCCTGTAATACGAACAAGACTGCAATCATTATCCATCTCATCGGGTCTGAAATTATTAATTAGGTTTTTTAGTTTTGAGTTCCAGTTTTTCTTTGTTTTGTCTTGTTTTCGGGACACAGTGTGATTGTTTACGCCATGATGCCATGGAGCAAGTGATTATTTTCTGTCAGGTCACTTACGAGGACTGAATAGAGACATTAAAGTTACTTTAACGGTTTGTTGCATTTGAATGTGTAACTCCTCCTGGATGGATGGTCTTGTTACACAGCATGGTGTTTGGAACAAAATTGTTAAAACAGTGTTATTTCTTTCCATTTAAATCTCGGTCAGTTTGTGATGTGACAAAATATGATTCACGGGTTTGGACCAATGCAATTTTCAGATGATAACTTCCTGCTAGCTAGAATCTTTCAACAGAACGTGGGTCCACCGAGCAATCTAACTAGCTGTCTAGCTTCATTCATGTGAAGTTGTCGTTGCTATGGCAACATAATTGTTTAGCTGGTGTAAAATAAATCACTCAGAAAGTAGCAATGCTAATTTTTGACCTCTAATAAACGTGAGCTAGTTTGTAAGCTGACTATCCGTTAGGAATATCAGGAGGATAAAGGGGCATTTTTAAATTTGCATATTTGTGAGTATTCATAGATCCTGCCATTTTGAAAGAGGATAAAGGTGTGTAGAGATGTTCCCACACCATTTTTATTAGTTGCTGTTGTTAGTTCCAGCAGGATGCAACAGCAAGATGACTCATTATTGACCTCTGACAAATGTGAGCTAGTTTGCTAGCAGGTATCTAGCTGGGAATTGTAAGAGGAAATAGGGGCATTTCCAAAATTGCATACTCATACATATCCACAATTTTGAATGAGGATAATGATTTTCCTGGAGCAGTTTTGCTTATTGGTGAAACATTAAAACAAAGATTATCATATAATTAATACTTTAAAAAGTCTAACACCTGCTGATCATCAACCACTGACAAATGTGAGCTAATTTGCTAGCGGGCAACTAGCCAACCAGCTCTAAGGGATTAAAAGAGGAAATAGGGCATTTTTAAATTTGCATATTCATGCAGACTCAGAAATTAGAATTAGGATAAAATATGTAGAGATTTTGTAAGACCTTTTTTTTATTTACTTGATTGACCATTAAAACCAAAAAAAGCATAAATGTTACTCTTTCAGCAGGTTAACACACCCATGAGCTAGTTTGCTAGCAGGTAACTAGCTGACAACTGTTAACAATTGGAAGGGGAAATGGGACGTTTCTTAATTTGAATACTTATATTCATATTAATTTATTCTGTCACTTCAAATGAGGATAAGGATGTAAGGTGTTAACATCCACTAATAATCGAACTCACACAAAACAAAATGTGAGCGAGTTTGCTAGCAGGTAATTAGCTGATTAGTCATTAGGAATGCTTAGAAGTCACGGTGGACATTTCTGAATTTGCATATTTGTAGATGCTGACTTTTTTGAATGATTGTCATCAGCCATTTTTGTTAGCTTGCAAAAAAACAATTGCGTAAAAATTTCATTATAAGAAATAGAGATTATCTGCCTGCTGTGAATCCTTTCAAGGACTACACACACACACACACACACACACAGACACTTCTCTTCCCTGTGTGGCTTTCACCCTGCTTTGTGTTTTGCATCTTAGCTATGGCTGCTTTGGCATGTCCCACAAATTGCTCGTGTCTGGCCGTCCAATTATAAATGACTGGCAGGAGAGGAATGGAGCAGTGTTGTGCTGAAGCCCCGGGCTGTTTACACACCACCCAGGGTTCTCCATTTCACTTTAACGGCTAAGGACAGAGAGAGAGAGGGCGAGAGAGAGAGAGAGATGAAGGGAGATATAATTTGTCTATGATGAGGCGAGAACTGCTCTCATGTTACTGGCTTTAAAGAAAGCATGCTGTGACATAAAGAGCTGTAAGTAAGAACATGCATCATATTCAACCGTCAAACAGCTGGAATCAGATAAGCGTCATTCAGAACGCTGCACAGGTCACCAGGGTGCCACAGGGGAAAGCAAGAACATACAGGTTTGTGTTTCGCAGAACTCCATTAGTGAAATCTCAATCCTGATTTCTCAGGTGTTTTCATTTTCAATAACTGTAGCACAAATTTATATCCTAATTTTTAGGTTTAAGATTTTTGCTGTTTTTAACATCTTTGTAAGGGCAATTATTTTGAAGTTTGTAGGTGAATTGAGTAATTTTAGTCCATTTGATTAAATGATTCTTTCAGATTTGTTTACTTATACTTTCAGTTGCATGGTTTGTCTAAATGTGCCATCTGATCCAAAAACACAGCCAGTAATCATTCCTGTTTTGTGTTATTTTATAATTTGTTTGTATGACCATGTTTAGAAGAATTATTTTCACACCCCGTCCAACACACACTAGTATTGCATGCACTGAAACACGGAAACTCTACAGATCTGCTCAAACGAGCTCGAGCAGATTTCATTAATCTCGCTGACTCAGAGGATTCACTGAAGGGGAGTGATCTGAATCTCGGCCTTGTCCGTAACGATTTGCTGGTTCAAGTGGATGGAGCAGGTTCAGCATACAATTGCAAGTACGACTCTCCCAATTCACTAATGTTTAGAAAACACCAAATCCTATGAAATCATAAAGTGATGGAAATACAGTGTTTGGAAATGTAGTGCTTTGGAATTTAAAAAGTGAAAGAAAAGACTCAGAGACTGATACATATTCGTTCCCTTTAGTGACCCGTTCAAACGATTCTCACATACTAAGAAATATTCTATTCATTTGTCTATACCCAAGATATGTTAGCTTCAACTATATACAAGATATATAATAAACATTTTAACCTACATTTTGACAACCTATTTCTATTTCCAGCTATTTCGAAAAAAAATACAGTTTAATTTAATCCTCTCGCACTTCCGATAAGACTGTTGTAGATTTTTGGTCATCATTATCACTCTGGATTGATTTCTCCATGTGGTAAACAGTTTTGGTGTATTAGTCATTTACACATGGTTCTCTGCCTTACTTTTATAAGACGAATGCTTTAGTTTATGGGATTTGATCTCCACACATTCATCACCACTCTGTTCTTGCTCCACCCGTGCGATTTGCCAGCCGAGCGTCTAATGGAAGGAGCCAAACTCTGAACGAATGATGATGAAATCTTCCTGAAAGAGCTCAGCCGCTTCCTTAGTGTGTCAGGAAGGATGGTTTATTTATTACTGCAAATCCAATGGAGGTAAATGGGATAATAAAAGATGGTGTGGGTTATCAATTATCACGGCGTATGGACGGAGCGGAAAATTGAAGAACCGTCTACAGGCTCCTGTCAGGGGTTCTGAGTTTAAAGCTAATTTATATTAAAGATCTTTAATTATTTGACGATTTTGACATTTGTACCAGGTTTTGTGCTTTTCAATGGATTTGCTTTGTTTTATGATGCTATTTTCCTGTCTATTCTGGTGTACAGGACACCATTAAAGGAGCAGTCATCATGATTTTGAAGATTTGCTCATTCCTTAACTGTTTTTCTTCTGAACTTTTCTGTAATACAATAACAGCAGCAGATTATTGATATGCTTAGACTGGACTCCAAACTGCTTAAGGGTTTCCGCACTACTTTGTGTTAGCGTCCTGTTTGAAACACCCTTGAATTTTCACTGAACGTGACTTTTCACTGTGCAGCGTAGCATTTCCCACATTATGAAAATTTCCACCGCCATTAGCAATGCAACACCGTTTTTATACCAGAGAGGGCGGCATTAGAAAATCTTACATCCTGTAGTTTTATCATCTCGAATTTAACTTGTATTACAAATTGTGTGTCTTCATTTTGCATTGTATTTTCAGTCCAATTAATTAGTTGCAACAAAAAATGAGTTCGGTGTCGCAAACGTTCTTTCCAGGATATAGCGAAACAAAAGTGCATAAAAAGTGACCCACATATCGTTTATCTAATTTTTCTATAAATACATTCATTAAGCTACAATCTATCCATCACCAAAAACAACCTATAAATCTGATTAAATATGGTAAATATCTAGTTGCTATTAATTAATTTCATTTCACACATAAAAGTTTACAGCTGATTTTCTCTAAGCTTGATTTTCTCTTAAGATGATGCTAACCTTCACCATTTTCACTAATTTCTCTGGACTAGGTGCTCCAAATTTAACAAATTAATTTAGAATATCCAATAAAACAACTTTTCATTTTTTGACCAAATGGACTCATTTTGTGGTGATGCCCCATATAATAAGAAGGATATTTAAAAAAAAAAGAAAGAAAGGAAGAAAGAAAAGAAAAGAAAACTTTGGTGGCTGCTTTAATTCCAGACCAAAAAAAAAACCTAAAAAGCTGTTTGAAAAATGGAAGTAAATTTCTGGCAAAAAATATTTATTCTCAAAGCAGGTCAAACGCACAAAAACACTTTTTAACCAATTTTTAATTTTTTTATTTTTTTTATTTTATTTTTTTTTAAAACAGAGATTTTCTGTTTTACAAAAATGCCCAGGGAAATCAGCCCACATTTTTTTGTTTGTTAGTTTGTTTGTTTGGTTGGTTGGTTGGTTGGTTGCTTGTTTTTTAATTAATTGTGAACATAATGTACTTTTATTGTTCTGGCTCAACCACACACACTAAAACTGTATCTACGCTCTCACCAGTCCTAGCTTGTCTATGCTAACTAACTAGCCTAGCTTGATGGCCATATGATATTTCTCATTATCAGTAACATAGATTAAATAAATACCGGTATACTGGTAAACATCGCAAAAAAAATTCTTTTTTTACTGCTAACAATGAAATATTTTCAATTTATCATGTTGTAAATCTCTTCACTTAGTAACTAGTCACTTGCTAACATGGCAGTTTGTTTCGCTGCTAGTTTCTCCTCCATGTTTGTTTTTTTTAATGGCCAGTGTTTGGCATTACTCTGTACAGCACTCTGTTTTTCATCTTTTGAAGCTCTGTTGTGACGGGAAATATGCCGTCGGCATATTTTTTTAAAAAATTGAGGGAATATTTTCTTAAAGAAGGGTGCTATATCGCTCCAAAGATGTGTAGAAAAGATTTTCTGGCAGCTTGTATTGGCTCAACCCCTTACTAACACACTCTGAAGGCTTTTCTTTAATTTATTACCCATCTGAATTTTGTATTCATGGCCATGTCACTTTTAAGGCTCTATTCATCTTAGGAGGAGCAGGATATGATTGTTTTCCGAACACAGTTGAGTTCCTCAAATTAGCCGTAATCAAGCTTTCCTAATTGACAACTCCTCAGGTAAATCATTACTTTGTGTCAGCTGTGAAATAACAAGAAAACTTAATGAACGGTGATAAATCCGAAATAACAGTGTGTTGAATGGGAACTTGATGACGTGCAGGTGTGAGGTGCTGTTATTTGTGGCTTGCGCGATGAAACGAGAACAGTGGAATGTTTAGCAAACAGTGGTGTCGCTCAAGACAGATGTTTGAACGCGTGCGGGAGAACTCATTCATTTATTAATGAGGCGCTGTCATTAAGGGCTAGGGGGAACTGTGAGGTCTTAGAGGAACTGCTCATTTTTCTGCATCTCTCTCTTTTTTTATTTCAAGCTGTACCAAGAGACAGATTAGTTACTTCAGACATTAAAGCTGCATTATTGCCTGCTTGAAGCACAATGAAAGAAATGGGAGAAATCTGAGACCTAGGGGGAAGAAGAGGGGTCCAAGCACTGAGGGAAAGGAATATTAATGCGACTGAATGATGAAGTTTGATATATGTGTGTCCGTGTGTGTGTGAATGAAGCAGCCTGCACATCTGGAGACTCTCCAGTTGCCTGAGGGGAAAGATTCAGTAATTCAGCAACCCTCGCCCTCAGAGACAGAAACTGCAGCAATGCTGATTTGCACCACAGAAACAGGATCCCTAGTACTCACAGCCTGATATATTTTTTCTATCCACACGACACACACAGGAACATATGCTGATCAGATCGTAAGCAAATACACTCACAGCCAGAGCCGGTTCTCTACATACACCCCCGGCAAGAAAGACAATATCGTATGACATCATACCTGCAGCAGGATTTCATCCTGGTCTGGAAGGAAAGGAAAGGATACACAGAGCATCATGTTTATTTCTTCCAGAATGGTCTCTGGAAAAAAACCAACAAACAGAGACCATCAGGTTTATATTTCCACCTTTCTCAGCTTTGATCTGCTCCTGCTGAGGCTCTCCTCCAAATGTGAACTCACTCACTCAAAAATGCATTAAAGAAGCATTAATCTTTAATCCTTTAATCTCTTTCATTATCATTTGATATGTTAACACGTTTCCACTTATTTAACGTGTTGAATGATTGATTAAATTAATGTTATTCTGATTGATGAAGAGAATCTTATTCTCTAACAGCAGCTCTCAGAGTAGAGCACGTTTTTAAATACATTACCGTTTCTATAGTAACGCCTCATTCACAAGGATTTGTATAGTGGACGCTTGTTGACATGGCGACGTTTCTGTAAGGAGATGTTTATTTAGATAACTCAATTACTACTGTAACTACTACTGTAACAGAGGTTGCTTAGGGAACAGATGGTTTGTAGCTTCTGTAATGTAAGTGAGAACTTGATTCACTGACTTTTAACATTAAATGTAACTATAAATGGATATTAAGGTATGAAGTCATCACAGAAAACACCACAGCCTACAAACATGGCCGCCATAGACTGCAACTTACAGCAACTACACTCACTTTCACATTCACAGTCACCTGATTACCGATTGCACACACCTGTTCACAATCACCAACACAGTATTTAATGGCTCTCTGACCCTGTTTACAGTCCCGATGCGTCCCCAACACGGACGTACAGGGAAAATATCTCATTAATGGTGGACGAGGTGGTTGTTTTAGTAACAGCACAACACGCTAGAAATAATGGAGAGGAGCACCGATGTACGTGGTTGGAGCGCAAAAAAATAATGAAGGTAAGTTGCAGGTTTAACTTTTTAACATAACTGTGTGCAGGGACCTTTGACCTTCTATTGGAAGTGATGTAGGCAGCAATGAAATCTGAACAAAAGTGGTCAACTGGACACCTTGGAGACAAATGATAGACACAGGTGTAAACGCAATATGTCCACTTGTGACCTGATCGCCCAAGATGCATTTTAAAACCAATGTAAACAGAGCCTATGTTCTCACACACATACACATCATGAAGTAACACTTAGAGTACATGTTCCTTACTTTACCAAGGCATATATTCACTTTTGCTTGTTGGCGTTTTGGTCATGTTCTCGTTTCTTGCATTTTTGGATTTTGCCTAGTTTAAGTTGTTCGCTAATTACCTGACCTTTGCCTGTTTTTTATATTGATCCTCGCCTCATTTTTTTTTGTTTTTGGATTTGTCTGCCTATGCTTCAATAAACTGCAAAACTACCTGCATTTTCATCCACCTGCAGTCTGCTTCCCTGACAGCTCTGTCGTTCTTTAATAAATAATAATCTTTAATGCTGTATAAGTGAAATAAAACACTTCAAAACATGCTATTATAGGAAATTTATGAACTTCGAAATAGAACAACCTTTTTTTTTATTGTTTTTTTATAAGTTATAAATGCAAAATAGTTTTCTGGAGGGAAATTCCATTTATTTAAATCATAATTTTGGTTCAGAAATGAACGTTTACATATGCATTAAACTTCAGTTTCTATTTTAACCATCAATCAAAATATATTTAGGACAAGGAATAATAAATTCAACTGTTTGTTTTCAAACATACAGAACATAAGAAATGCAATAAATTATGTATAGTAAACTAATAAATTATGTAAAAATGTACTTCCAGAATATCTCGTTATGATTCTGATTTTTACATTTGCGTTTTCGGTTGATTTAAAATAAGAAACCGCTGCAAAACTGCAATTGTTGCATGAACAACCGTGATAATAGTGATTTTAATTATTAATGAGGTTAGTGCTCAGTTAGAGTTCTAACTGAGTTAATGTTGTGTTATAACAATTTTCAGAAGAACTTAATGAAGCATGTTACTTGTTGATTGATGATTTGTTTTCAAAATAGTCCAGCTTTTCCCAGATTTCCAGCAGCTTCCTGCTTCCTCGGTGTACAGTGTAACAGAAGCATTACCGAAGCATTAGTGAGCGTAAGCAGACTACATTCATTTCCTCGTGTATGTTTCAGGAGCGTGAAATACGATTCCATCACCTGAAATACGAAAAAGCACGGAAGCTTAAGCTGAAGTCCATGATTAGCTCCATCAGGTGTGAGAAATGATGGTTGGAGATTATAAGCTTAGAAATAGAGCTTAGAAATGATTAAAACACCACAGTAAGGTGGATTTTATAGAGCATGATTAGTAACAACTGGATCAGAAGCTTCAGATTCTGTAGGTTTCTGTATTTGTAGATACACAAACTTCATGGACTGTCAGAATCAATATTGCTGTCAGGATCCTGGTCAAATTTCCATCATATTTATGTATTTGTTGGTTTTTAAAGTTCACATTTAAATTGTTAGGAATGTGTGGGCACTTTTATTCACCACAAGTTTATTTTGGTTACTGGGCTCTATGTGTAAATTACAGAATCCAATCTTATGTTAGTTTAATCACTTATCTTCTTACCTACAATGTAGCACCATTTTGAAATATGACCAACTCACAGCAAGTGTTAGCTAGGCTTAAGTACAACCTCCATACTGTGGGGTTAGTAGTTACGCAGGGTTACAACAGAATGAGACGCAAAATATGACAGTGAGATAGAAAAACCTTGTATGTGGTGAAGATGTTGCTTCCTCTGTCCTTGGGGAGCAATAGGTGATGAGTAATGGTGACGTACGTGTGTCTTCTGTAGGGCTGGAAGCATAAACTGTGCACTGAAGGGTGAAAAACAATACGTTTATCGTGTTTGTGATGAACAGTAGAACTGTGTTGACCTGTTTGTAGTGTTGTCAAAAGCACTGATAATGCAATTTAGTATTGTTGCAAGAGCACAGGAAACTTATATCTTATATGTTTGTAAAGATTTAATAAAGAAAAGTATCTGAAACTCCGTATTGGTTCCTGCTCGTTTATTGATCGCGATGGAAAAATAGTAAGTAGTATACAGTACATGAAAAATAAAACTTTGCAATACAGTACAATACATAATGTACTACTCTGGTGAAAATTTCCAGTACACAGTCAGAGCTCACTTCATTTACTTCTGTATCCCATGATGCAACACGGTGATTTCCAACCTTCCAAAATATTCAGTAAACATGGCAGACAGCGGAATTGGCTTTGACTCCAGCTCTGAATATGAATGTAAAATAAATATTAAATCAATTGCATATTTTGGTGCATTTTCATATTTTTTTAACAGAACAAACAGCCAAACCAATAGCGAATGCTAGCTAATAGCTAATTCGCTAATGTAGAACAGAATGACATTTTTGCTAGCTAAGCTAGATAGCATTTACATGTGATACAATAGCGAAGTCCCTAGTTAGTATTTGGTAGTAGCAATAGCCAGGTCTTCTGATTTACTGCCACCAGCCTTGTGTGATGTACAGTAGATGTGTGACTTTTTATTTATTTATTTTATTTTATTTTAAGTCAAGTCAAGTCAAGTGGCTTTTATTGCCATTTCAACATTATATAGATGATACAGTACATAGTGAAACGAGACAACGTTCCTCCAGGGCCAAGGTGCTACATTTATTAGGTGCCACATGCTATGTATTTATTTGTTTATTTATTTAATGGATGTACTAGTCTATTACACTATATGGAAGTTGTCATACCTGCTGTACAACACTGTACTAGTGTGGGAAGTGGTGTGTATGGTAGTATGCAGTGTATAGTAGTATGCAGTGGGTAGTACACCAGTATGGAGTTTCAAACACAACATAATTCCCATGGGTTAAGTTTTCACAGGAATTATGCTGAACATCAACAAAAGGTGCTAGAAACAAAGCTCTCAAAGTCTACATTTGTAACAGAGATGTATAGTATGTAGTGCTTGTAAAAAAAAAAAACATGATTATTCTAATTAAATATTTGTTAATTTATTTAGGGAAAACCAAAATGTGTTAGTTTGTTCTAGTTTTAATCATTGTGCTTCAGTTGTATCCCTATGAGAAGCCTTAAACCTTCAATGTGCAACGCTACATGTGTTTTCCTATCAGAAAGGGTTCTACTTGGATCTGAGAACCCCTTAATATCCAATAAACCCATAAAGATGACTTGATTACCTTTTTTTTTTTCCTAAAATGGAAGAATTCTAGAGAATTATTCAGCTTGTGCCTCTGGGAAACACTTAAAAGTTCTATATAGAAACCTTCAGCCTTTCAGAGCATTTTAAAAGTATTTCGAAAGCATTTTGAGAGCAAGGAACCTTTAACTAACTTCAGCGATTTCAGCCTAAAGAACCATTAAAGAACAATCACCTTTTAGAGTCTGTTTAATATTCTACTAAACTTAGATTTTGTAATATTTCTTCCAGGTCATTTTCATTGCAAAACTCTTTTAAACAGCTTTGGATTATGTGAGGCATACATCTTATAAGTGACATTTCAACATGAAAAAAAGGATTATTTAATGACTTGCGATTTGAAGCCATTTTTAACAGCATTTGACAGCCCTAATGTATATAAATTATTGGCACTCTTGATAAAGATAGGACATTGTTATAGGAAAAGACTCAGTCTTGTTACGTTGGCAAAGGTTTGTGTGACACAAATTATGCTACATTGTTCTTTTGATTTAAAAACTTTCTTTCCTTTAATCAAAGGTTAGATTTCTGTCATATATTCAGATTAAACTAATTAACAATAAAGATATTTTGTCAAAAAGTGTGCCAATAATTTTGAAGCTGATGGTACAGAATTTAAAACAGGAATGAGGCCGAAGTCACAGTTTAGCATATTTTTTAGGAGTAGCAGCATTTGAAAGTTCTTATAGACATGAACAGGTCATTAGTGCATAAAAGCATTCCTGATAATGGCCAGAAATCTCTCTGGTCTCCTAGACACAACTTCTGTTCTTTCTTTTTTCTTCAGAGCATTTAAGGCCAGTGTCTGAAGCAGGAAGAGCAAAATGCATCTCCATGTAATTGTAACTGTTGTCAGGGGCTCCTAAGTAGCAGTGGCCATTAGAGTGATGTTATTAAGAGGCAGATTGATTTAATGATGGTGAGGGTGGAGTGCATCGGACACCACTCCGACTTAAAAACACACACCTTCTTGTTTACGACGACTTTCCTTCACATTCGTGTTCATTTTTCAAACCGATTCCGGTTGAATATTTCAATCAGAGACTAATAAAATGCAATGAAATCAAATATTATTTCCCCTCCTAATGGGAGTTAGTTTAATGGCTTCCTTTAAATATTTTCCCGGCAGAATCTAATGGTTTGCTGAATCTAAAGTCCGCACCTGTGTGATTTAAATACAGATCCAGTTTTCACTGTAATTGTCCCTGGCTCAAAATATCTTGTCGAGAAATACATTTCTGCTTATTTTCATGAGGGGTGCCAGTAATTCTAGAGCGCACTGTATACATACATGCACTGCATTAAAAGACAGCATATGCATTTTTTCTTTCTCTTTTCTAGGACAGGAAGAACACTAGTACTTTCCATAACCCCAATAACATTAACAATCTTAGCTATTTAAATAAATTGCTACAAATGTGTAAGCATGAAACTGAACCATCTAAAAAAGATGCAATGGTTTGCATATTGTATCATATAGGTTAACGTTCAAAATTTTATAAACACACTATAAAATCAGACTAAAATATTCCTCTGGCCTGGATCCAGCTTCCTCTCCAGTATATAATTTTATGATACTTTGTGGCTTTGTACAGTCTTGCCTGCCACACAGTTTATTTTTAAACCCTTACTGCCAAAATAGTGCAGATAATCAACTACCATTTAGTTCATATAATTCACTAGTTTTTACAGTTTCAGAAAGTGCTGTCATGTGTGAACGATTCAAGTGCCAGCTGTTGAAGCTGAAGAACCTCCCGGGAGCGACAGGCTAGGTGTTCGCCACGTAGCTTTTTCTTAAACGCAATAGTGTGAAAGCAAATTTCTTTTTTTTTTCACAGACTCCCGATTAATGCAGCACTGGAGCCATCAAACCTGAGGCAGGAGTCCAGCAAGTATGGGCTGAATTTTTTTTTTGCTTATATCAGTGGAGAAAAGAGCGAAATCCTGCTAGAACAGTAAAGCAGAGTTACTGTTACCACCATAAAGTTGAATATTTTCCAATAACAGCACATTCTGAAGTGCTTTATTTCTCTTACGCCACAGCAGGTTGCCTACACTAGCAATTTTTATTCATACATTTTGTCTATTTATATTTATATTTAATCATTGCTGCTGCCCTAAGCATAATTGCCTTGTGTGAAAAAAAAGCCACCACACACACAAATATTTGGAAGTCTCTGATGTCAGGGTTGCCATTCGGTTTATAATCACTTTCGTTTTGAGTTGTCTCAAATCATAAACAAGCCTGGGGTCACTGCTAATTGGGTTCATAACTAATACTAATTAATTATAATAAAAAAAATCTCCATCAGAATAAAAAGCGATGCAGTCATACGAGAATGTGATTAAATAAACACAAGTAACTAATGATTAAATGTAATCTATTTTGACAGATAGTTAAAATTTCGACCTCAGCAGCAGCTTGATTTTTCAATTAATCTTTATTATGCTTATTTTTGATGAAGATCTAATTTCATATCTTATTGATTCTATAACAATCCACATCTATGGTTTAGAGGAAAATCCCCTAAAATATCTAGTGTGTTTTGCACTCTTTTGTTGGGGGATTTTAAAAACAACATCGCAACTCTTGCCTTGAAGTCGTGCCATATCTTGGGTCCAAAGGCAGTACAATGATCAGTTTCTTACTCAACATCATACTCTGCCTATATTGCCTAATAGTGCCTGTTACAGTTGTGCCTTATCTTAAATTTAAATAATTCAACATTATGATTATTCATGATGATCTTTTTGGTGTTCCCTCCAACACCTGGTGCCCCTAAACACAGCGTGTAATACATGTGTACATAGAAGCAGCCCTGCATTTAACATCATAGAATGTCCATGAAACAAGTTAGTTCCCGTTGTCACTTATGTTACAGCTGCTATAAACAGTTGATACCTTAAATTTGTGTCCCTGGATTATCTCAGATTATCAAGTACATCCAAGAATATGTACAGTTTAATTAACATCTTGGCTTTGGTGCCATTTAGATAATCATGGAATAACAATAAGGTCGTCTCATACAGTAGAATATTACTCATAGCAGTTCACATCGAAACTCAAATCTGCAAATGTTTTTTGACGTTGTGATTTTCAGTAACGCCATGCATACATCAGTGGATGTCACCTTGACAGGCCAAACCTGTCACGAACAATATTCTGCTACCAGACTTAGGCTTAGCATTTAGCATTCAGGAGCTGCTATTTTATGACAGGATATATAAACTTGAGCTGATTTTTTAGATCACTTCATGCAAGATATTGCTGCAATGCCGTCGAAAATGAAATAAATAAAACAGGACGATCAGGTGATATTATTGATAAGGTGAAGAAAATACAGTTCCAGACTGAAGCAATGCTGTTCTGTCAATCACTATGACGCGTATCGTCACAGTGACTTTCAGAAACTTTTAATGTTACTGGACTCTAACTGTTTGACCTGGTGCATTAGTTAGATTGCATTTTCTTCTTTTTTTTTCTTTTTTTTTTGTGAGCCAGAATTTGAACCAATAAAAACAAATTTGGACAAATGTGAAAACACTTTTACTGTATAAACATTTACTGTTTAAAAACTTTCATAAAACAGTTACACTTCTTGTTGCTTGTATTATTTCTAATGGTGCAATTATCCAAAAATTTATCTGTCAAGTCTATATTCTCATTAGTCCTGGAAACATTTACAGCATATAATTATGTTTTTACTGCGGGAAAAAAAAACTTCCTGTACTTTTAAATTACAGCTTATCCTGGTTTCATATAAACATTTTCATGTGGGTGGTTTTATGTAACAGGTCACATGACCACAGTTTTTTTCTTTAAACTTGTACTTAAGATCTTAACATGAACTCGGTAAAAAGAATAAAGGTAAATAAAACATAATATATTACAGATAGAGATTCCATTTGTGGTGGAAAAAATCTTCAAATGGTTTATTACTAACTTTTAAAAATGTTTGTATGTCATCATCAGAGGAAATGGAAATATGCAGTCACCACTGGGATAACACCTCATGGACATACAGAACTGGTAACAAACAAGTAAAAGAGCGAAAGATTATTATTATTATTATTATTATTATTATTATACTACCATTTAGTACCATTTGGCTCTGATTTGGATCTTGTTCTGGAGATTGAATTGTTAAGTTTTTTAGCTGAAGAGCTCAAGTTATGTTCAAGATATGCATCAAGGTCTAGTGAGTTTATCAATTGTTTTGTATTTCAAATTCTGGTATTTTGAATGAGAGGGAGTGATTTGATCCCTCTGCTCAACTTTGGTGAGTATATTGGTGAGTATATTTTTTCTCTCTTTTGTCTCGCATGATAACAGTACCATCAGAGGACAATGTGGAAATGGGGCAGTTTAGGGTCAATGAAAGGGGGTAGCTGACAACTTTGTCACCCTCTAAATGATTAACAATGGTTCTTAAAAACTACATCACATCATGACCAATTCCATAGTAACAGTGAGTGAGTGAAATAATTTCTTTAACTTTGCATCAAACGTGGAACGTTTTTTAAAATTACCTGTAAAATCTATAAAAAAATTAATCTGTCAATCTGTCCATTTCCTTTCTGTCCCATACCGAGCTAGCTGTCATGACTCATGCTTTGTACAGTATGCTTGTTGTATGACATGATATTGTCAAATAAGGCGAGGACAGACAGGCTCAACAAGCAACAAAAACAGGTACGCCATTAAGGTTTATTGGATCCCGTGACCTCTTTTTAGCTAAACATTTATGTGACTATCAAATATCTTGCTATTGCTAGTTGCGCACATATCTCTGCTGACATTTTACGTAATGTTATATCAACATGCAAATGAAACATAAACAAACAGATCCAGACTCTGAAATGGCATTTTATTGTTGAGACAACAAGAATTTACATTCAATGTAAAATCTATGTTGATGAAAAAAGTTGTCTGATATCTTGTAAACGGCTACCAAAGTGGTTTTATCCCCTGGATGTGCGCACACCCAGTAATGGTTGTAAACATGAAACCAGTTTATATGGGAATTGAAGTCACTGTATGAGGCCTTACATTTCACAGTGTTCATTTCCAATTATGTAAAATCATTAGTATTTAGTAACAACACGATTCTCCTGAGGGAATTAGATAATCTTCAGTACATATATGGGAGTATTATTATTAGGAGGAAACTAATCACTACTTATACTAATACAGCTATCGAATACAGCTGCACACTGTCTTTTCCTCCCATTTGTCTGAGATAACAAGACTGTTTTACTGTAATGTTTTATCATTCATGTGTATGAACAAACCAAGGAACTAGACAATAAATCTTGTTTAAATGACTCAGAGTCACAGCAGCCTCACTAGCCTGTTAAAATAATGAAATGCGTCATGAGTACAGTTGACTTTTCAGTAATGAATCATTAAGTTACTGGTGGTCATTAAGCGCTGGTGATATTTAAGAGAATAAATGACCATACGTTTACTCCTGCACAGAAGGTTTGTTTGCTCCCAGTGTAAAGCTTTCATACTGACTATTTTTATAAGCACCTACACAACCTTGACCTTGTCCTTTGGCCAACTTTCGGCCATCAGTGTTGCAAACAGGAACCTGTGGAGCGGCATAATGGTGCTTTGGGATGTTCTACACAGAAATTGAGGAAACTAGGCAGTAAATTTCAAAAAAGCAAAAAACGCTCCCAGTTGGCTGAAAGTGGCCTTTGATTTATTGGTATTCTCGTAACATATGCGTCATGTCAATTGGTTATTTATGCTTGATGGACCCCAACTTGTGCCCTTCAAAGTCGAAGTGAGCTGACAGACAGGTACACGTAACGCTCAGGGACTCATCAACCAACAGCGGCAGATGGTACAACTACAAGCGTACACTCTACAAGTCTCACTCGGCTTTGCGTTCACCACTGAACAACACGCACAGCCCCAACGGCTCTATCAAATCAATCTTACCCTGACAGCCTTTCCCACTACAACACCAGCCCTTAAAAATGTGCACGGTTAAATTAGGGCCTGACCCAACGCCAGGTTCCCGAAGGATCTCCGGGGTGAAACGGCACAGCCCCTGAAAGCCTGAAAAAGTGTTCTGGATGGTCTCCTGGATGGGAAAGGTAATAGATTAGTTTAGAGATGACATATTTAGACATTATGAGTTTGTAGGCCTGGTCTCTTGTGTGTGAGGCCAAGTGTGAGACTAGAAAAAAAAAACACATGGAAAAATATACAAATCATAAATCACATGAAATCTTGAAATCATGAGATCACATGGAATCTTTTGTAAATAAATGAATCGTGGGAAAAAATCCCATGTAAATATAAATGAACTGGTTGAAAAAATCATGTGAAAATAAAGACATCAAAAATTAATCATGCGAAAAATTCATGTGAAAATAAGCGAATCATAAATGAATCATGCGGTGGGAATTAAAGATAAATAAATAATGTGAAAAAACACATGCATGTCAAAATATATAAATATATGAAACCTAATGTGAATTTCTCACCCGAATCATATGATCGACTTCATGAATCAATATTGCGGATGCTCTACTTCTGCTTGTAGCATCTGTAACCTTTTAAAACATTCTCTTTATATTTTCTTCCAACTTCATGTAACTAAAAGATTGATAACCCTAATAGTGCTGTCCACTAGTGATGGAACTTTCGGCTCTTTCGGCTCCTGAGTCAGATCATTTGATTCATCTCACCAATGAGTTGACTTGCTGAGATCGCAAATGACTCATTGATTCACAAATGATACTGTCGTGGGGGGGGGGGGGGGGGGGGG
>JAQQZR010000013.1:10302446-10313438 GCA_030068235.1 Notoglanidium macrostoma | reverse complement strand
TGTGTGTGTGTGTGTGTGTGTGTGTGTGTGTGTGTGTGTGTGTGTGTGTGTGTGTGTGTGTGTGTGTGTGTCTTTGGTCTGAGAGGTTTAGTGTAGAACTTTAGCAGAACTTTTCTGACCCCTTGTGGTTATTGGAAAAATGTACGCAAGGCAAGCAACACACACACACACCTATACCACAAAGCAAAAGTATCAATTGACAAAAATGGATTGCTTAAAATTAGGCAAATTTTATGTTAGAAAAAAAAACACTTAATATTGTGCGGTTACAGGAAAATAATCGACGACAGCCTGGTGTGATTATGCAGACTTACTGTTACCTCCCCGAGGTCGATTATTTTATAAAGGTCAAAGCTATAATAAACTAAAAAAAAAATTTCATATAATCTTATAATGCACTCAAAGATTTATGCACATTGTTATAATTTTCTTGTGAAAATTCAGAAAATGCATAGCTATCTTTATTATGCATTATGAATCGTTAACATGATGCATGATAAGAAGTTATAGCATCAAGATCCACTTATAATGCATAATAAGAGTATAAAATGGCAATATAATGCATTATAAGCAATATGTTATAAAGGCATTTTAAACAATGCTACACATTGTAATGCCTTTTCATCAATAAGTGTGTAATGACTTATGAATGCATTATAACATGTTACAAATGTATTCATAAGTCATTATATGTATAGCTGTTATAGAAAGTGCTACTGTCATTATTTCCCTCAACCTCTGCTCCCTTATGAGTGCTATTATCAAAGTGTGTAAACTGCTCACACATGCTGTGTCCCCTGAACCAACGAGAATTTGCATTGTGAGTAGTCAGAGCTTCGTTTGTGTGTGTACACATGTGTGTGTTTGTGTGTGTGTGTTGGTGAAAAGGAGAGAGCATAGGCATCGTTTCTCTTTAACTGTGCCTAAACCAGCATCCCAGAAGTCTCTCTCTAACACTAATTGGAGGATTTATAAGCTGCTGAAATTGCTGCGTCTTTGCCTTTTGTTGTTCATTATGTTCCCCTCCCAGTTATTACTTTACACTGCATGTGTGTGTGTGTGTGTGTGTGTGTGTGTGTGAGTGTGTGTGTGTGTATGCATGTGTGTATGTGTGTGTGTGTGTGTGTGTGTGTGTATGTGTGTGTGTGTGCACTATTTCCATACTACTATGTATTCATATTATGCATATTATAATATTATTCATAGAGTCCACTGCCAAGAACTGTTTTTATTTCCTCATTAATAAAAGTACACATATTCACTTGGTTCTTATTATTCTAGCTTCAGATTTTTCACCACAGCTCAAGAGTGATGTGCTGTGGATGAAACATCTGTCATAATTTGTCTAGCGCTCACTCAAATACCATCATCTTTGGTATTTTTTACAAAATAGACCCCATGAAAAAAAAGTTCAACCATTCCAGGAATCAGAACTCTGCCTTAAAGTTCAGGAGTTCTGGCACAATGCTGATGCTTCACAAAATGGCTGCACACATGGACATTAAGTTTGCATTCCATGCTAACTGTAATTAGTGTTATTTTACTAATATGATGTCTTTTATAAGTGATTTATCAACACGTCTGAGGAAAATTTTGATATTCTCTATAAAGTTGTCTGTTACATGTTTTTTGTCTCTTTATATTGTTTGTAAAAGAAACTTAACAGCTCCAGGTCAGGTAGATGAATTGTTAGCTTTAGCTTTTTGACTAGCCCATTGTACACGGCTTGTTCAAAGCGAGAATTTTGCACCTTTATTCTGCCTTGCAGTTCTGTGTAAAAGGTACGGTTAGGGAATATGGATGAGGGGTCTGTTCGATTTCTAAGCCAGAACGATTAGTAGTCACGGAGCCGGAATTGATGTCTGTGTTAAAGGGACATGCCGGCATGGTGGGATAGAGGTTTTGATGTTCTCTTGTGTCTAAGACCTCAAAATGGCACAACCTCAAATGTCCTAGTCTACAGCGTCTAAGGTCTGTGCCACTTTCTGCCATGAGTCACATCCCACTTCTTTTCACTTTCTGCTCAACATATTTCTGATTGCATAAACATGATGCACAGCAACTTTGTTTGCCTTTAAAGAGTGGTATAAATGTGCACCGCTTGCAAAAGTATCTCAACTCTCAGTTCACCCACCATTATTGTTTTGAAAGCAACATGGGTATGCTCAGGATATTCATATTTTCAACATGTAGTATGTTACGCGTACACTAGACATCAATGCTCTTTTGTGATACGCCACAGCTCTGGTTTCGGAACAGCGGCCCGCTTTTTAAAAGCAAACACCGGTGTGGCATTATGCCGGCTTTGTTTGGTTCAGTGTAAACAACCAAAGCCGGCATATCGAAGGGTTTTCTTTACGGCAATATTGCGGGATCTCTGTGTAAAAAGGGCTGCTCACTCACTCACTCGTTTATCCTTAGTGTACCTCTATTTCATAGTTGCTTAGCAACAGTGTTCACACAGCTTTAATCATTTGAAAGAGGAGCATGTTGTGCGTTCACCTGTACATGTTTATGAGTCCTATTTGAACGCAACAGGGCAATGTTACTAAATTTTGAATTAGTTCATACAAGGAATTTGTTGCACAGCGAATCAGAAACAAGTATTCTTCCTGCCATAGTATAAAATAAACAACAAAGGGTGCTGTGAGTAGCAGCTATTGTTATCAAAAATTTATCAACACCTCCTGACCAATCAGAATCAGGAATTCAACAACAGTGTCATATAATGTAGGATACTTAATATTGTCCTGCATAGCTAAATCCTATGACACTGACAGGAGAAGGAAAAGAGGTAGAGAGTGAATATCAGCTCTTCAGCACACTCTGAACAAATCAAATTCAATCCCACAGCACTGACATGAGCATCTCGGTGACTGCAGCCCGCTGACGTGTGAGTGTCAGCGCTGCCCTGATTGTATCCATCAAATGCGTGTCTATCACACACGTGTCCGGTTTTCTGATTTGCCATCAGCTTCTGTTTATATCTCCGTCTCCACATTACCGCTTAATCCAGCCAAATGTTGTCATAACTTTTGTTCCATTAACACTCTGGCTGAACAATCTGTGCTATGCTAGTAATTACATAGAGAGGAAAAGCGTCTTTGACTAGAGAAAGATGAAAAAAGCACAGTCGCTTCAGCTTCCTATGATGAAGTTAAAGTAAGTGCATGAATAAAATGAGACTTTCCACAGCAAGCTTCCCCTGTTCGGCATCCTGTGGCGTGAAAATAATCAGAATCACAGCCCACTTCCCAGTTTAAAGCCTTTTTTATTAACTAAGACCTGCAGTCTATAGTATGTATGACTATATTTCAGAGCCAAGCCCTAAAACATTCAAATATACTTTATGTACTAACATTCAATATTCATTTTAAGACTAACCGTCTTGTTGTGTAAACCAGGAGGTTTTGTTATAAGCACATTAGCTCACATCAGACCTGTTATTATATTGTGTAATTAAAGCCAATAACTAGGTTTCAGAGCAAGCTGGCCAGCATTACTTTTATATTCTGTAAACCAGTAAATGTTTGCTAACAATCTAGCAAGCCAGCTGACCCTAAACAAAAGATTATAATATATAAACATAAGTTTTTTACAAGCAAATTGACCAATATTAGGCTTACAGTAAACAGGCTAGCTAGCACTACTGTGGTTTGTGAACCAGAAACAAACAAGCTAGTCAGTTTGTTAGCAATCTAGCAAACGTTTTTGCAATATAAATGAGTAGTTTGCTAGCAAGCCAGTTAATATTAAACCAATTGTACATGATGTAGGTTTTCTTACATGCCAGCTAGCATAGGCTAGTTAAAATAAATAGCCACTTTCTGAACAAAGCTCGTTAATAATATGTTAATATATTGTTTAAACCTATAGCCAAGAAGGCTAGATAACTTTAACCTTTTCCTCATTTTCTGATACAATTTCAGCCTTTTCAGTTAGTGATCAGTCAAGTTCCCTAAAAATAGCTTGTGTTATGGTTTTTATCATATGTACACCAGTGTTGCTATAAAACTAGCTGAATTTAAGCTTACTATTATATTGTGTAATTAAACTTGTAGCCAGGTTTTGCTAGCAAGCTGGCTATAGCATTAAGTTCTGTAAACCAGTAATTGTTTGCTAGCAAGCCAACAATCTAGCAAGCTAAACTAAAGATTATGATTAATTTTTCCCCAAACAAATTAGCTAAATTTAGGCTTTCACTAAACAAGTTTGCTAGCACTACCATGATCTGCAAACAAGTAATAAACAAGCTAGCCAGTTTGCTAGCAATCTAGCAAATAATTATGCAATTTAAAGGTGTAGTTTGCTAGCAAGCCAGCTTAATTTTGACTTTTTTTTTTGTAAAAAGCTAGAAAGTTTTCTTACAATCTGATTAATATAGGCTAGCTGAAATCAGTAGGCAGTTTCTCAAGCAAGCTAGCAAACATTATGCTAATATATTCTTTAAACCTATAATTAAAGGTTTACTCTAGGCTTTTTAAAAGGAATGAAGTTGCAATGGGTGCAAATAGTGTTTTACTGAAATTTCTCATAGGAAAAAAAGGGAATCCTGGGTGTTTTACTAAGCGTTCAGTTCCTTTGGTTCTTCTAAAACAGTTGGTCATATGCATTATTAATCGTCTTTTAAAAGGGAACCAAGAAAAGTTTACTTCATCACTATTACATTTCTACAGATACTCCAGCAAGTGCAGCTGCAAGTAAAATGGCTCCAGCATGCAAACTTTGTGATTTGCCCTTTAATTTATCCCTATTTAGTGCTAAAGCTTTACTGTCAGCTCGCCTGAAATCCTCTGGTGCATTTTAAAATGAGTCGCTTTAATTGCCTGATTAAGTTTACAGTCGACTGGACAAAGCTGGAGCTTCTCTGCAGTGTGTGTGTGTGTGTGTGTGTGTGTGTGTGTGTGTGTGTGTGTGTGTGTGTGTGTGCTGTCTATGATGTTCGAACCATATATGCAATTTACACTCTGATGAGGCCTAAAATATTTAGATAGCAGCTCTGTATTTGATGTGAGAAGAAGCTGGACTTAAATGTGAGCAATTAAAATTAAAACAGGACTGAATGATCGTTCTTGTGGCTCTGATCTCAAGCACACGGGGTTCAAAAGCATATGTCAGCATTTATTTGTATTTATAATTTCAAAATGATGACTTCGTACGGGGGGGGGGGGTGGGGGGGGTTACACTCAAGGTTTCTACATGGCATATGAAACAGTAAAACAGTGAGAGCATGTGTCTTGGAAAAACCAAAAGCCTTTTTGTTGTTTTAACATTATTTCTAAAACTGTCCAGGAGGCAATTCAGGGAGGGGGAGAAAGTTGGGGACAACGTAAGGAACTAAAAGCGACAGAAGGATTCTGAAAGCTCGAATAGCTTGACTAATGACTGGGTTAATGATTTGAAACACAAATACAGTTCAGTAGTTTTTTGTGTCTGTGAGCACTTGTGTATAAAAGAATATGTTCAGTATATATAAGCACAAATCATTTACTCAAAAATGAATGATATGAACAGGTGTGTTACAGGGTTTATCTGAAAATGTTAAATGAACCTTGAGTTTTCATCCGTGTTTTTCATTCAGAATTCTTCCAATGAAGTACAGAAGCTTTTATGCTTTTTATTTGGCCCGTTTTCTCATGATAACAATTCATTTTTGCCATTATAACAACATCGCGAAAAATCATTTAACAGTGATAGCAACATAAAATTGCTTGAGATAATGAGACTCCATTTTCCCATCATAACAAAATAATTTACAGGTAATCCTGCTGATCTGCATCTCTCTGTCATCATCTGGTATCCGTGGACACACCCTGGGCCCCGTAGCTGGTCAGCGAAGTAGTTCATTACGGAATCAGGCTCATTTTGATTTCACCAGTGAAAGAGCTGTACAGTCTTGCTAACTTTTTTAACTTGCCTTTTAAAATGACGTACACTAATGTGAACATTGTCTGTAATGGCAAGACATAAAGTTATTTCAGCATGTATCAGTAAGTGCTGATCAATATAGTCCTGTTCTTCTGACAGCGCTTCACAGGATGATAGTCAATGACTTGTTAATGCTTTCAGGGAACAGAGTTTCATTAACTCGTTATTATATAAAATGATGTTGTTATCACGGAAAAACAATGTTTCGTTATGTTATGATCACGAGAAATCAAAGCAAATAACTTATCATGAGAAAACATTTGTTATGTCGTGATAATGACATAATTGACCTGAGATCACAAGAAAACGGGCAGAATAAAATAAATAAATCCATCGTCTTTTAGGGCTTCTGTGCTAATGCCAAGCAGCGGATAACATATTGACTGGTGCTATGATTAGTTCATATTATCAGTTAGTTGATAGTAACTAGTAACTATTAGTTGATAGTCCCTTATCAACTCTAAAATGAAGTGTCATACTGATTTTAAATATTTCCTTCTTAGTAGATTGTCATTGTTAGTAGACTGAATATGTACACATATAGTATATTACTTTAATTTTATGCATTTTCACAATGTTCAAAAGTGGTATGTTCCACTTTCGTAACTGAAGGTCTGTCAAAACAATATACAATATCTGAAAAAGAAATACATTGGTTCAATCTATGCTATACATATACAGACAGTTCAATATTCTTGAATATTTCATTTTATTTATTAGTATTTACGAAGTTTTTCATCTCAGCCCAATATTACTTACCGGCCTATTAATATGTAGTATTTCACATATTAACCACCCACTCTGACACTCTGACTCTGACATCATTTTAAAATTGTGAATCATAAATCACATCTGAAATGTTTTCTCTTCATAATGAGATATTTTATCGTAGTAACGACATGTTTTATTCTAATAAAGCAATGTTTTTCTTCATAATGCCGAGTTTCACGCAATAACAAATTGCTTTATATGAGTATTTATAATAACAATGAGACGTTTTATCATAAATACAAGATGTTTTTTTACATCTTAATAAAAACATTCTTTATTGTAGAAACAAGATGATTTATCATAATAATGAGATGTTTTTATCTCGTTATTTTCTCACTTTTCTTGTAATAAGATGATGCTTAGTCAGCAAGATGTTTATCTTGTTAAATTAAGATGTTTTACCATAAGATGTTTATCTTGTAATAATGAGATACTTTATTGCAGTAACAAGATGTTTATCTCATAATAATGAGATATTTTATAAGATCTTTTACTTATATTACATAACAAAATGATTTGTTTCATAATAATGAGATGCTTTATTGCAGTAACAATATGATTATCTCGGAATAACAAGATGTTTATCTTGTAACAGTCATTTCGTCATAGCAAGATTTGGGTTTTTTTTGGTAATAATGAGATGCTTTACTGAGGTAACCAGATGTTTCTCATAATAATGATATTTGTAGTTGTAATATGATGGTTTATTGTAATACCCAGGTGTTTTATCATAATAACTATCATAACTTTATTTCTCATAAAGCCAAAATGTTTCCTCATTATAATAAGATGTTTTTCTCATAATAGCAAGAATGTTTTTTGTAATAACAAGATGTTTCCTCATTGTAATGAGATGTTTTTCTTATAATAACCAGATGTTTTCTTGTTATAATGAGATGCTTTTTGCATAAGTAATGAGATGCTGATGTGACTTTTTCTTTCAGTGCATGGGTGCACTGTGCTTTCATAATGTTCCATGTTGTTAGGCCTGTGCTTTATAACAGAGTGGAATATAAATGTAATGTTTATCCCACAGCAGTAATTTATTCCGAGCAGTAACAGGCTTTACTGTATGTATATACAATTCTTGCACCATACTGGCATTAATATATTTTTCCAGTGTTATCTTTAATTACAAATTAGCTATTGCAACAGTTGCATTCCACTACAGTTTTTTTTTCCTCCCTCTCAAATCATTTAACTCATGAGCGTGGGATATTTTTGTGATTATTTCAAAGTCAATCTGGCGAAGGCCTCTTCCAGGAGTGTTTATCCTCACAGGCTAGGTCATAAAATCAACAAACCATGACTCCATATGCAGCAGATCATCATTTGCTCTAAAATGAGTCATCACTATCATGCAAAAGAAGCCTTAGGAGATAAGAGACGCTGAGCTGGGAATCTCATCATCTCCTCCAGTCGCTTTCTGATTAACCCACATCCACAGAAGCCACACGTCCTTGTCCTGTATTCCAGCATTCATTATTCGTTAGATCTGAATGAATAAGTGATCAAAGGCCAACTGGTTTCTCAGTGTGTGGGAATCCAGAATCAGAGGGGGAAAAAATAACCTTCAGCCTGAAAATCAGCAGGTTACAGGGAGAGCTGTGCCACCTGCTGGTGACAGAGAGACATTACAGATACTGGAAAGCAGTCATTCTCAGGTCCAGTACTGATTTTAACATGTGCTCATTGATTTTTTTTCTCCTCATTTCCCTTTTGGCAGAATCCCTAATCTTAAGGACTGGTCCAATACAAGTCAAGTCAATTCAAGTGGCTTTATCGTCATTCCAACTAAATACAGCTGGGACAGTATACAGTGAAAAGAAAGATGCTCATCGAAAACAGCCTTTTTACTGTGCAAATGTCTTAGGCACCCTATTTTTTTAGTACAAGTAGGCATAACACCAAACAGGTGTTTTTTGAATATTCCACAACTTTCCCAGTTTTTTGGTGCCCCTGTCCCTGTAACTTTTTCAAGCCACGTTGCAGGTATCAAACTGAGCATGAGTGTATATTTACAAAAACAAAGTTTATCAGTTTGAATATGAAATATCTTGTCTTTGTATTGTATTCGATTGAATATAGGTCAAAAAGGATTTGCAAATTTTTGCATTCTGTTTTTATTTACGTTTTACCCAGCGTCCCAGCTTTTTCGGAAATCGGGGTTGTACAGAAGAGACCACTTTTCCGACAAAAAAATATAATGAAGTCTCCTGAGTATTGCTGCAAAAAAACGAAGCAAGTGTGAAAGTTAAAATCTCCAGAAGATTCTGTCTATGGCAGTTCTTCAAGGTGATCAATAAAACTTACCCATTTCCTTATAAAACTGCACTAATTATACCTTGAACTAGTATTTAAGAAAAAAAAAAAAATCAAAGGGTCATCACACCAAATATTGTCTTTGCTTAGTTGATTACTGCACCGAGTAGTTTTTTCTTTGAAGTAGAAAAAATTTATTTCACTATTTTTGAAGTCATCTTTCTAGCAATTCATTTCATTGCTTAAGGCTTTTACACAGTAAATGTCATATTTACTGTCCATTTAGAGTTGCTTACAATGTTCCTCCATGGCACATGAAACAGTGAAATAGTGAAAGCATGGAAATCCAAGAAATCTTTTTGTTGTTTTAACATTATTTCCAAAACTGTCCAGGAAACAATTCAGATCTTTTTGTTTACATACATCATTTCAGTCATCCTGAAAAAAAACAGAGGTGTTTCAATACTTGAAGCCTTGTTTTATTTTATACAGCAAACTAGAGTGACGTGCACTGTATGAAAATTCAGGAACATTGTAGAGATCAGAAAGTTTCCCATGTGGTAAGAATTGCAATAACTGCTCACCACCAGGGGGCAACCTAGACATGTTTTATTTTACATTAGAGCACTAACCAAAGCATTAATCTATTTTAGGCTTAAAATCATACAAATACCTTACAAAATGTCCACTCTCATTAATTAATATATATTTAATTCTAGGTAGAACGTAGAACCTATCAGAAAGAGTTTTGGAAGCTCTCAAGCCATAAGAACATTTGAAGAACCCTTTCTTCTAAGAGTGAGTATATATTAACTGAGTACATGGTGTGTGGTGAAATATTGCTTATTATTTTCTTCTTAATACCTAAAACTGGTATGTTGAAGGATTAATTTGATAATTAAGAGGTCTAGGTTACTATAAGGGTTTTACCTTTTATTAAAGGGCAAACATTCATTTATAGAGTTTGACATGGAAAATTTCATGGTTCCTTCAGAGGGAAAACCAAAGAACACTTAAGTGTAATAAAAAAAATTATGCCGGGTATAGAAAACGATATTCGTGTCTTTCACAATGGTTTCCATTCTTGCCATAACTTAGTCAGAAAACTGGCAATACTACAAGTCTGACCCTGACCAATCATTGCTCACATGTCCTTGCTTGTTGTCAGGGAGGAGAGTCAAGCAACTGTCAGTCATGGTTACAGAAGGAATGTCAAGGAGTTAATCATAGGGGTTGCCAAACTAGGTGAGAAAATACAAAACATTCGGGGTGTCGTGGGCTGTCCCGTACCCCACATCACTGTTCTTCGATTATATTACACTACAAGGCCATTATTATATTCAGGCCTGACGCTGGACAAAATCGTGTCAAAATCGGGCTGATTTCATGCAGTCTGATCCCAGCATAAGAGTGTAGCTGTCAGACTGGAAGCTATAGTACTTCCATTAGTCCCCTGAGATCAAACCATTTTTATTAAAGTGAGACTTCCTTTAATCTAGAACAGTTCTTCAATCTTGCTTCCTTAAAACTCCAAACTACTGACCTTTTCTGTTTGTCATAATACTTAATACTAGATTTGGTGCTGTATTAGTTCTGTATTAGCTGGATTAAAAGGCATTATAACTTAGTCATAATTAACAGATTTATGCCTCTCTGAAATGAATCGTTCACTTCACATAAAAAAACAAGACAAGCCATTGTGCATTGCTCTTCACATTGTTTACTGAACCACTTCCTACATCAGTCAGAGAGTAGGTCTCATGAGTAATTCACAACAACGTGAAACAAACCTTTATGCTGATGATGTTTTATATAACATGTATATATTATTATACATATACATATTATATTATTATTATTATTATATAACATCTATGGGCAGCACGGTGGTGTGGTGGTTAGCACTGTCACCTCACAGCAAGAAGGTCCTGGGTTCGATCCCCGGATCACCCATGGTGCCTTTCTGTGTGGAGTTTGCATGTTCTCCCCGTGCATGAGTGGGTTTCCTCCGGGTGCTCCGGTTTCCTCCCA
>JAQQZR010000013.1:10283231-10295665 GCA_030068235.1 Notoglanidium macrostoma | reverse complement strand
TGTGTGTGTGTGTGTGTGTGTGTGTGTGTGTGTGTGTGTGTGTGTGTGTGTGTATGTGTGTGTGTGTAGGGGGGTGCCTAGCCATCAATCTCAAACCTTTTTTCAAAACACCAACAAGACCAGACAAAGACTGTAATGGTAAAATAATTTCACCTCTGCTGCTCTTTTGATGCATGTTGCAGAGGCATTTCTACTAAACACAGTTACACAGACATGCAGTGGATTAATGCATCAGTGATGCCTATTTTATTAAAATCTGAATCCTTCGATTCTTTTTCACATCTTTTTCACTTCCTTTCTACTACCTACTCAGACATTAATAGTATCTGACTATACTTAGTTTAATAACTTTCATTACTCATACAGTTGGTCACTGCGAATGATGGTTGAGCAAAAATTAATCTCTGAATCTTTTAAACTGAGTTTAGAAAGCATTCTGCTTTGTTATCTTTAAGGGCAGAGGAAGCATTTTAGCATTTGTCTTAATGTCTTAACATGACACCAAATACTCAGGGTACCAAATAACTCACTTAGTGAGCAGAATACATTCTTGGAAAATGTGGTCAAAACTATTCAATTATGTTGGAAGCACAAAGAGTGAGGCAAGGTCACAACCTTACGTTGAACTTTCTTAGGCCCAGGTGAATTGTTTCTTTTCACACAGGCTTCCATGTGTCATGTGAAGATCTGGTCTCATGGAAATTGGTTAATTAGTTTATGCTATGGAAGAATACTAGATGCAGTTTGTCCTCAATGGAGAAACCAAATGGACATAAATAGAAAAATATATTACTGACAGACAATGACAGATCCTGTGAAATGGTGTAAGAGCTATGCAATTCTCTGAAGGACCCCAATCAAAAGATATGGGACAAAGAGGTGAGGCAATTTCTCCATGAAATGCACTTTTGTCCAGACAGACTTCATTAGCTAATGGATTCAGCCTGCATTAATCAATTCACAATTCCAGACAGCGCTCCTAGGGCTTAGACAGTCCCTCTTGTCCTGTTCTCTTCCTCCTCCCTGCTGTTATTTTCCATATTGTTTTATTTCCTCAGGGCAAACACTTGGTTTTCTTTCTTTTTAAACTTTGACATTGTCTGATGACACCAATTTATTATAACAGTGGGATATTAAAGGCACAAAAAACTAATCTTGTTTATAATGATCACACAGAATGGACACTGTAATGCTGCCATTTGCCGATGACTGAGTGGTGCGGAAAGGAGGTACTCAAAGTCAAGTGCTGAATACACAACCTGCTTGATCATTACCATTAAAGGGCAGATCACTGTAAAAGAAATCATATGTAACGGAACATGAATCGTCTCTAATTAGGATATGGAGCAGTTGCTATTGAGTGGTAGGATGAGTGTGAAAGGCTGCCATCAGACTGCTTAGGACTACAATTGTGAGTATTTTAAAAGATAAACATGGCATTAGACATTGTAAAAAAAGAAAAAAAAATCCTACAACGACTTTGAATAATATATTTTTCTGATATTTTAGTCTTCTAGTAATGCTATTGACAGAAATAAAGTCATAAAGACATAAATGACATTTTGACATAAATGACAAAAAGGTTTCTCAGGTAGTATTAATATTATTAATACTAGAAAGGGTTTCTCAAGTAGTATTAATACTACTTGTTCAAGCTTTTATTTTATAAGCAAGATTTAAAATAAAGTGTTTTTATTGTGTGTGTGTGTGTATGTGTGTGTGTGTGTGTGTGTGTTTACCTTTTGAGGACCAAATGTCGGATTTTGCTATTTTTGTGAGGACAGTTTTGGATAGTCTTCAGAAGTCGGTGGTCCTCATAGTGGTTTTAAGGGTTTTGTAAACAAAAATATGAAGAAGTAAAAGAGCCAAAAATTCCCTTTTCCTTACTGAGGTTATGGTTAGGTTTAGGTTTAGGTTTAGGTGCAGCATTAATTATCTGCATTCATCATTGTCAGTGAGTGTGAGGACGAATGTACGTGAGAAGTATGTACTTGTGTGTGTGTGTGTGTGTGTGTGTGTGTGTGTGTGTGTGTGTGTGTGTGTGTGTGTGTGCGAGATTTCTGGGCTGCAAAAAAAGACCCACTCCCGCCCTGCCATGACCTAGCCTATTAAAGTGTTCGGTACAAAACAAATCAAGCTGAATTATTAATGCAGCTGAATGTGAAAATAAATCACCGGTCCATGCTGTCCTGCTGGAGGGATTTGGGAATGAGCTGTTCCTGAGTGGTAACGCATGCGCACAGAGACGTACCGAGGAGGAGTTGCAGATGATCAATCTGGCAACCCCGGTAGGTTGGGTGAAAAAGTGAGTTTGTCGGCTTTTGAGCCGGGGAGAGGAGCTGGGTGAGAGAATTATATGTAGAGAGTGAAGGAAGTAGGTCAAGCTGAAGAAGAGGAGGATTATGGCGTCACTGTGCTGGGTGGCGGCGCTGCTGCTGGCGGTGGTGATGCGCCTGAGCCGCGGGGGGACCTCCACCTTCACCTCCACCTTTACCTCCACCTTTACCTGCCCTCCGGTCTGCAAGTGCACCGCAGACACACTGAGCTGCACCGGGCAAACCGAGGGCAGAGCCCTGGTAAAATCCTCCACTAGCAACTTGTACGTCTACCATCATCACGAATATGAGAAAATACAAACTGAGAAACTTTCAAATGGAAATTTCATCGGGTGCCAAAACTTTTTTCTTTCTTCTTTCTTTGTTTTTTCTTCCTTTTTTTTGCAGAAGATTAGCGCACCTGCCTTTCACAGAACTGCAAACTGGAACTTTTCGAGGTCTCATCAACGTGTCCAGAATGTGAGTTTAATCATTAATCAGATTACAGGCTATTTATTTATTTATTTATTTATTTATGCTGATCAAATTATAGAACACCCCTTTCTGACACCCTAAGGTCGATTTACAGAGTAGCCTTACCAAAAACAAAATATTTCTACGATACACAATATGTAAAGTTTTGCTAATTGCAAGAAAAACTGTAGTGTTGCGATTTTCTGCATTTTTTTAGAACAAGGATAAAAAAGAACATGGTACTTTTGCAGAAAACCAGATCAGGTGTTTCTGAAGTACTAACTGTTATTTATATTTTAAAAAAGTAATATACCGAAATCAATATCAACAGTATATCAGGAAAGTGTACTGTGACATTATTTATCCATATTATATCGTCATATCATCCAGACCTAGTGACAAGGCTGTGTCCTTGATGTTTACGGTTGAGTGCAAAAGTTTTCACCCCCACCACCCTCTCGCCTATACCCCACCTCCCCAACCCCACCACTTCAAGCACTGTAATCGTACCCTGTTGTGCCTTGTTGTACAAGGTATTTTGTGTGTATATGTATATATATATATATATATATATGTACTTCTTATCCCCCCTGTTTTTGCTATTATAATAAGCTCCACTCTTCTGAGAAGGCTTTCCACTAAATTCTGGAGCATGGTGGGGGTTTGTGTTCATTCAGTTACAAGAGCATTAGTGAGGTCAGGCACTGATGTTGCGATGTCAGTGGGGTTGAGGTCAGGGTTCTGTGCAAGACACTCAAGTTTTTCCACACCAACCTTAACACATCATGTCTTCATGGAGCTCGATTTGTATATTTTGTCACAATATTTTAAATCTTGACATTTTTTGTTATTTTTCCATTTCTTTGGGGAAAAAAACATTGTACAAGAAAATCTTGTGAATATGATAATAAACTTTGTATCTTGAGTAATACCATTTTTTAGAATATCTTGATGAATATCTTTTCCTGCACTTTTTTAGCATTTTTGTTTGCTTGTCACTCTTTCAGAAAAAAAGAGGTTGGTTCCCTCAAGCATGTACCTTTAATATATGTCTTTTACCTGGAAAGGTGCAGGTAAAGTTCTGTTTAAATACTTAATTATGCTTAAATAAATTTTTAAAGTACATTATGTCCAGGTTGAAGATCTTTTTTTTTTTTTTTTGCAAACTGTCCAATCAGTTGTAATAAATACCTTTCAGCAAAAAAAATGTTTAAAAGGAGGGTGATGCTTTACGTGACACATTCCAGTCTTAATTTTCTTCCATATTAAGTTAAGCAGGTCTGGATCCAGTATTTTCTCCACTGTATGTGGTTAACATGTGGTGATGTTCTCTAGGACAGATTGTTTTGTTCAGGCCATCCAAGCTGATAGATAGAGAAGTGCTGAGTATTATACTGAAACTGCAATTGTTTGCTACGATTTGTTAATCATTGCTCACATTTGAAAGCTTGAGATCTAACCTGTCTATTCTATAATCAGTTCAAAGAGGTTATATAGGCAGATCTCTGTTCTGGGAGTGCTGACAGGGTTAATGGCCAAGGTATTTTTAAATTTGTAGAGACCATTTATAAATGACATTCATCTTCATGATGGATGGGGGAACTATTACATCACTGTATACTACATATATCATAAATTTTCATGAAGCACAACCAAATCCTGTGATATGTAAATCACTGAACATAATCGACATATAAAGATAGAATCTTATCATGGCACCACATCTACTTGGTGGAAAAAAGCAACCAAGTTCTCGAGTGATGAAACAAAATTAGCTTGTGGAAAAAGAAGATTTTAGAGAATTCCTATCCGATGTACAGTATATCATCTTTTCTTTTAATTTTGGGTCAGTAATGCTAGTTGTGATAATGGACCCAAACACACTAAATATTCTGTTAGATATGCTGCTAAATTAAAGTAGCTACAATCACTGAACTGTAACATGTTTGTTATGTGTTTAGTGATAATTTGAGGGTTGTTGCTGTATTTCCAATGTTCCTCTGAGTTCCGTTTAACAGTTAACTTTTGCAAAGACTCAGCTTGGCTAGATAGCTATCTGTGACCAACGATGATGAACGCAATGGTGTTACCGGCAGAACGTTTAGCATGCTAAATGTTAATGTTAAAGCTTTGAAAGCTGATCTGTTAGAGCTGACCAGACTAAAGGATTAAAATACCGCTGTGTTGCTCTGAAACGAGAGCTAAATTATACTATAAGCAGATAGTTGAATGGCATTGTGTTGTAATTAATGTAGGAAGCTGTTATCCAAAGTTAGGGTGACCATATTTTGGCTTTTAAAAAAGAGGGTACTGGGGGCAGGATGGCGTGATCTGCCAGATGGACAACCGCTAAATGAATGCCAACTGTACAACGCAAAATCTGAATCCTGGACATTTTTGGCAATTTAGAAGTATCCCATGGATACATTTTTTAGGTCCCAAAGAGAGGACGTGTTCTGGAAAGAAATGATGTATGGTCACCCTCCCAAGGTAAAAATGTTGATGACAGAATTTAAACTCAGAATTTCATTATAAAATGTCTCTCGGACTCCAATGGATTTCCTTCAACAAAGTACACTTTTAGCCAAAAACATCTTTTATCTTAAATGTTTCTTTTACAAACTGTTCCCTCTTGGACATATTCTGAAACATTCAGAAGCACACAGGCTGATCAAACCTCAATATGATCATAAAATAATACTGGTTACAAAATCTCTTTTTACAAACTTTTTGGATTTTCATTGGGATGGTGAAAAGAAAAAGGTACCTGTATTGTAACATATAGTTACATATTTGTCTCTATTTCTGTTGTCTTGTTGCACTTCGCAATGGTTATTTACTTGGTGTTGGTTTTGTCATCAGAAGAGAGAGAGAGAGAGTGATGATGGTTCAAAGAGATCTAATGTGGGTGCATCCTGTAACAAAGCAACAATCCGGAACATACAGCAAAATCAGTCTGAAAGGACGTTTTGCCATGACCCTCTTGGCTTTAACACTGTTGAATTTAGAATGTATCGAGAGGAATGTGGGGGCTGAATTTTAGGACTGAAAAGATCCAGAAGTTCCTGTGATGTTCAGGGGGTATAAAAGAAGCTGGAGGCAGTTATAAAAGCAAAGGGAGGACATACAGCTACAGCTGCAAGAAAATGTTTTAGACCCCCTTGCAATTACCAGGGTTTTTACACTGATTACTCATAAAATGTGGTCTGATCTTCATCTAAGTCACAATTATAGACAAACACAATTTGACGAAACCAGTAACACACATGCAGTAGTAGTTTTCAGGTCTTTATGGAACATATTGAGTAATTATTCACTGTGCAGGTTGGAAAAGGTAAATGAGCCTCTGTGCTGAGTCAGGTGTTTCACTTAAGAAGATGAGATTGGACATGTGGGTTGTATGGTGCCTTGCCCTTTAAATAAAATCTGTTTACTGGCAAATATGGTCTTCTCAAGAACAATTGATGAGTGTGAATCATGTGTTGATCCTAGCAACTTTCAAAGAACCTTAGACGACACATTATGGGGCTGCACAAAGCTGGAAATTTCTATAAAAACATTTCTGAAGACCTGGATATTCATCAATCCATGATGAGACAAATTGTTTATTTGGATGGAGGAAATTCACAACTATTGCTACTCTCCCTAGGAGTCAGCGTCCTGCAAATATTACACCAAGAGCACAACGGGCATTCCTGAAAGAGATATAGAAGAACCCATAGGAAAAGGTAACAGGAAAGACCTACAGAAGAGTCTACAAACTGTGAAAGTCTTTGTTCAGAAAAAAATACTGAACAAGAATGGCGTTAATGGTAGAAGAACATGAAGGAAACTGCTACTGTCCAAAAAAAAACATTGTGGCACATCTCAAGTTTGCCCAAAAGCCATCTGGATGTTCCACATTGCCTTTGGGAAAATGTCATGTGGACAGAAGAGACAAATGTTGAATTTTTTGTAAAAAAATATGTTTAATAAGGACCTATGCCACTGCTGTTTAATAAGAACCTGTACTACAGATGTTTAATATGGACCTACACTACAGATGTTTAATATAGACTTATACTACATATGTTTAATAAGGACCTACACTACAGATGTTTAATAAGGACCTGTACTACATATGTTTAATAAGGACTTATACTACATATGTTTAATATCATCCTACACTACAGATGTTTAATAAGGACCTGTACTACGGATGTTTAATAAGAACCTATACTACAGATGTTTAATATGGACCTACATTACAGATGTTTAATAAGGACTTATATAACAGATGTTTAATAAGGACTTACCCTGTTGACAGTTATTAAGGACCCACGCCACTGATGTTTAATAAGGAAACCAAAACAGTAATGAGTTCAGTAAAGCTGATCAAAGTTACATTAAAGTCATTTAACAAATGACTTTAATCAGAAAAATAAAAAACAATACAGATTAATCTCACACATTTCAGATGTTTAGGCAACAAAGGTGTGATCAAGCTGCATTATGTGCTGCTCATGACGCTCACAAGAAAACACTGCAAAGCCTCTTCACTGTAATCTCTTCTGTAATGGGTTTAAAATGGAAAAGACAATTATGCCAATTACATTCTCAAAGAGGGGACAGAGCTCCTGTTTCACAGATGTACTAAAACACTGAAATTGTCCTTAACTGTTTGTAAGTGAGTCTTAATTAGGAAAAAATGGAAAATGTGTAAATAGAAATTTTCGTAAACCTGAAATCAGATGTCATCATAAGTAATTAAATACTTTCTAGAGTGTAAAAAAATGTTTTTATGCAAAATGGAATGAGAAGTAATAACTAATTAGTAGCTTTGGCAAGAAATTGAAGTACTACTTATGCTTTAAACAAGCTATGAGAACAGATTTGTGTATGTATAATATAACAATGTTTAATAGCTGCTGAAATGTCTGTTTCTTCTGCAGTGAAATTTCCCAAAGTGACTCCATCAGAAAAATACAAAGTGAGGCATTTCTCTCAAACCACAACCTTATTGAAATGTAAGTCACAGCGCTTAATTGCAGTCATTTCTTAGAATTGCAGACATTTTTGAACAAGTTGCGATATGCTTTAACTTGGGACTAGAAATTCCTAAATAGCTGTATTTCTTTTTTTAGCTCAATTCTGAACATCATCCACTTGTCGGTTATAGAAAAGGGAGCCTTCACAGATCTGCCAAGACTGAGATACCTGTAAGGGGAAAACAGAATATTTATAGTGCTAATATGGTATCACATCACATCAGCTCCTCTCTCTTTTCTGTCTTCATTTAGGAGCATCTGCAACACGGGATTAAGGCATTTCCCAGATTTTTCTCACATCTCCTCAGTGGGGCTGGATTTCTTCCTGTGAGTAATGATGTCCTACTGTGATACAGAGCACAGATTTGCACTCGTTTTGACTTAAGCATGTGGCCTTCTGAGTGCACCCGCAAAACTGCAACTTCATTTTGGTTTTGAGCCCAGCTCATTTAATACATAGCTGAAAGCATGCTATGGGTATGTGTGGGTGATCAAGTTGTATGTTTCATTTTTCTCTCTTTTTTATTTTAAGGGAGATTGGAGACAACACACAGCTAAACAGCATCCCAGCCAACGTGTTTCAAGGCATATCCCAGGCGGACATGTACTTGTGAGTACACCACACTAGCGTTAAGTGTTCTTATGTTGCATTCGACTACAGCTCATAACCTAAGGCAAAAAACACCCTCAATTTGGAATTTCTACTATTAAGATCTCCTCAATAAATCTCCTAAAAATATATTACTTCACTCATTTAAATAAGATTTTTTTTTTTTTCATAATCTTTTGCTAACAAAACTTTAATGGAAGCGTATATGGTATTTCTCACTTTGTAGCTCGAACATGCCAAGCTTGTAAATTGCGTAATTCCAAGTTTAGACGTCTAATCAGGTGTGGGGTTTTTTTGTTTGTTTGTTTTGTTTTTTTGTTGGTGTTTTTTTTTTTCCAGACAAAATGTTAGTACATTTTGTGAAAAAAAGAGCAACTAATGTGATCCACACTCTAACCATAACAACAGACTTACCAGTTTAACAGCTTGCTGTTTATAATAACTGGTGTAATGAAAGTTTGATGTGCTTGTGTAATTATTATTCATGTAGAAAAAGTTAAGCATCAAACTGAAACAGATTTGCTAGTAGAAAGTTAGTAAACAAAATTTTTTACATTTTACTCCTGAAATGGTTTTGGTCTAAATTGTTTCACAACCAAAAAAGATCCACCATGATAATTGGCAGTTAGATGTTCTCCTGAGTTTACTAATGTGAAACTTTTTGATCTGCTTCAAATTGTATAATTGGCATATATAAGCAATCCAAACAACTCCATAAATTATGAAAAAATGACCATTTTTTTATGAATAAAAAAAATGCCGCCCTTAAACGGAGGAAGTATTAGTATGTTTCTGTGATTGATAACGAACACACTGAGCTACATGATTGGGCGATTCTTTCACCTCTTTTTCACCTCAACATTTTGTCGTTTTCAAATCTCTGCGAGCTTTGAATTTTACAGAGTTTTGTGGTCGTGGCTGAAAGTAACGTATTCGGCTGTACCTTTAAAGGTCAGTTTACAGGTGATTTACCAACATACTGTACACACATGAGAAGATTTTTTGAATCTCTCAATTTCGTTCATTTTCATGCACGTAAAGCATTGCCACCACATTTAATCAATCTGTACACCAAGCTCACATGAACAAACCAGAAGTTCAGTGGTTCATATTCGACCTTTTATTTACCACTTTTTCTGCATCTCTTCTTTAGGAATCTTGTCAGAAATGGATTTACTGAGATCAAATCTCACGCCTTCAATGGAACCAGACTGGAAAAGTTGTGGGTATCTCTTACCAGTGTGAAGTAAATTTACTCGTTCAGCCGTGTTTACAAAGAGCTTGTCTCTGAGTGAGTGGCAGAATCTTTGTTTGTTTTGAGATTGCAGGGTCTGAGTAAGGAACAAAACGTAAGGAACGTAATGTACAAGTAAATAAATGTCAAAAGAGACAAAACATTTAATTGTTTTCTTAACTATTCACACTTTGGTTTCTAGTCACTAAGTCTGAATAAACATTCAGCTGTCTGTCAGTGTGTTGTTTGTGGTTTTTTATGGTCATATACTGTGTAATTAGGTTAAGGCTGTAGTTTAAAATGAACTTTGCATGTTGTGAGTGTGTTACATTAACTGTATTAAATCACGCATTCCACTGTAAGTGATGAAAAATTATACTTTTTTAAATCAATTTAGGGTTCTGAAAGACAACTGGCATCTAATTAAAATCCATGATGATGCTTTTGAGGGAGCTGAAGGACCATCTTTGCTGTAAGTAAAACTAAGTACATATAATCAGAATAAAAGAACACAAAATGGTAAAATGAACCCATTTGAATGATTTAGTGGACATAAAACATGTAGGAATGTAGGACAGCATTATATCTGTTAGCCAAGGACTAAAGGCTGTCAAAAAAGTGTTTGAAGGCCAAGCGTAAGCATCACCCTGAACTCTAACACTAGTATGAAAGAGGCAGGAAGCCAGTCTGCAGGGTGAGATTACAGAAAATGAAAAGGATTGAATAAAAAAATAAATGTATTTACTAATTAGAGATGGTACAGATCTGATATACAGTATTAGTATCTGGAATGATATCAGCATAATATGTGGATATTACATGTGGACTAAGGAATCCAATCAGATTCTATAATATGCAAACCTACTTGGTTCATTTAAAATTTTATAAATGTAAAATAGTTTCCAAAAAAAGTTGGGATGCTGTGTAAAATGTAAATAAAAACAGTATGATTTGTGTATGAGCCGTATTTGGAACAAAGAACAAAGACAACATTTCAAATGTTGAAACTGAACATTTTTTTGGGAAATATATACACATTTTAAATTTGATACCAGTAACACGTTTCAAAAACTTCGGGACAGGGGCAACAAAAGACTGAAAAGTGTGTAATAAAAAAAAATCTAAGTAGGTGAATTGGCAACAGGTCACATGATTGAGTATTAAAAAAAAGAGCATCCCAGAGAGGCTTTGTTTTATTTTTAATTAATGTTTTTATTTACATTTTACTTCCAACTTTTTTGGAAATGGGGTTATAGTATTTTTTTATGGGAAACAATTTTGTTTTCATATTCAGTGATGATTCTGCATATGTTTACTGATAAAATATTACTTCATTATTATATAAAGTAAAAAAAATACTCAGGATATTGGGACATATAGAATAAAAAAAAAACTTAAAGATAAATGAGTGTGTGTAATATTTGTAAATGTCAGTCATTTGAATGCTGAGAAATATGACTTATCTCATGAGGTTTTTATATATATATATATATATATACGGTGTGTGTTTGTGTGTTTATATAGTGATGTATCATTCACTGCTCTCCGCTCGCTCCCTACACGAGGACTGAGAGAGTTGAAGGTTCTCATAGCACGCTCTACACCTTCTCTAAAGACCCTCCCTCCGCTTGAGAACCTTGCAGAGCTTCAGGAGGCTGACCTCACCTACCCAAGCCACTGCTGTGCCTTCCACACCTGGAAACACGACAACAAGTCTGAACCTGTAGTATTAACAGACAAAAGTATTTTACAATATGTATTGCAATATATTTTAAAAAATCCTTGCCTCGAGTTTTCTCTCACTGTACTAACCTCCCCAAAAGGGCGTTTACCCAGTGAACTAGTATGAGAATGCGTTTTTGATAAAGAAATCGCTCTAGAGAAGTGTGTGTGCTAATTCCCATAAATGTAAATGTACTTATTATTATAAATGCTTGATACATCTGGGATGAATCGCACCAGATGTGTTTTGTTTACTGAATCATCACTTGATCTCACTTATTGATGATGTTGCATAACAAATACAGTATAAATACATGCGCAATTACACACCAAACAAACGCTGAAAATATTATTCTGTATAAATGATTTACTCTTGGAAAGGTGCATATAAGTTCAGGCAAAATTGACTTTAATTGACTTATCAGTTCCTTGTTAATTTTGTAATAGAGCTTCTTATTATTACATCTTCAGTAACCGCTTTATACTGGTCAGGCTCATGGTTGTTGGCTGCAAGGTGGAAATACACTGTAGATAGGATGCCAGTCAGTTGCAGGACACCACACACACATTCGCACTTTCAGTCATCACTGAAAGACTTATATGCATGTTTTAAAAGGTAGGAGAACATGCAAATCTCCTTATAGACAAGCAATCTAAGCTCAGGATGGAACCAGGGAATTTGTTTTATGAGAAAGATGGAGTATTTATACCATTGACTTATGTCAAAAGTTCCGATTCAAATAGACTTCCATGTAGCGCTTATATGTCCTTGATCTCCTCCATCCACGATTCATCTTGACCCTTTTAAAGAATTGGTGAATCATGAAAGATAGGAAACTTTAATCAGTTTTTATTGTTTGTATTGCCTGGTGGGCCGCACAGTGATGCAGTGGTTAGCATTGTCGCCTCACAGCAAGAAGGTCCTGGGTTCGATCCTCGGGTCACCCAGGGTGCCTTTCTGTGTGTAGTTTGCATGTTCTCCCCGTGCATGCGTGGGTTTCCTGCGGGTGCTCCGGTTTCCTCCCACAGTCCAAAGACATGCAGATTAGGTC
>JAQQZR010000013.1:10260192-10270564 GCA_030068235.1 Notoglanidium macrostoma | reverse complement strand
ACACACTCTCTACAATTCTGTGTAGATAGTATGTGTTTATATTGTTGAGCTATGTGTGTTGATCTTAATTTGGAGAAAAAAAGACCAGAGTAAAGAACATTTCATGTGTCTGTTGTAAGTGCATGCTGATTATTTATTAGTGCGAGTATGCAAGTCTCTCTTTTTTTCTGATAAATCCACATTTTGGATTACTGTGTTGCACAGCTTGATGGTTTCTGTGATTCTGCCTCAATTAGTTTTTTTTCAATTTCCACCTAAAAACAGAAAGGAAGAGGAAATCAGTCATTTAACAATACTATGACGTGCCACGTTTATTATTCATCAGTTTATATAAATTTGCTTATCTCAGATTTTACCTGGCAACAATAGAAGGCCTTATAGCTGACGTGTTTCTGAGGCTGAATGTCACTTTCTGTTCCCAAAGATTTCACCCTGGATTGAGAAGCAACCGTATCTGCCACCTCACACTCCATGGTGATGAATGGGAACCAATCAGTCGGGATGTCTTGGTCTGACGCCAGTTCTAACTTACAGGAGAAGCAATGGGGATGGTCTGCTGCTGTAAGTGAGTGAACAAAGTATACATTGGAAATGAGAAGTTATCACATTACACCACCAGAGGGCGCACAGAGCACACAGAACTCGGACACATCACGCCCACTAGTCTCCCATCATGCCATCTCCATTTACTTTTATTCAGTTGGCAGAAGCTTTTGTACAGAGCAACTTACAAGTACACAGAGAGCTAATGTCCTTCCTCAAGGCCCCAAATCCTGGTCAATAGGACAGTACCATAACCAACGCAACAACTGTACTGATGGACAAAATATGTTTGTTCCTGTAATAAATATATGCAATGGCATCACCTGCCTAACTGTGATGTTAACAGAGTCCCTTGAATGAATGAAGTTTTAACTGCCTTCGTTTCAAAGTCATCAACTTTAGCTCTACCATACAGTTTATTTACAAAACATAATTCTATGATCGTCTGAACAATTAAACTATTAGTACAGGAGGAAGTACAGGAGTACTTGTGAGGAAAAAGCATTAGCGTCATGTACTCCACAGCACTATTTCTACCACAGCTTTTCTAAATGTCCACCAAAGCCCTGGAAATATAAACTATTTGAAAGATTTAGAAATACATTTCTGTTGTATGAGTAGTACAAATGGTGTTTAATATTGATTAGTGTAGGCCTATTTATTGCATCAGTAAGGTAATGTTGACATTTTGTGAAAAATTAATATCACCATCCCGAGTTAATTATCATCGGTTAAAGGCTAAGGCATTAGCAAACCCAAGTTGTCTACCACTAGCTTGATATTCATCAAAATATGAATCAAGATATTTTACTAATGTAAATTATGGGGTTTGAAGCAATTGGGATTTTGGCACGAATGGATTCATTTGATATTAGCCTTCTCATAGAAAGCAGTGAAAAATTCTAGATATTTTAGGAACATGTGATTAATTTATTCCATGTACTGAAAGCAGATTCTTTCCTTACCCATGTTCTTAGCAGGAAGCTTGTCAATCCTCCAAACAATGGCTCCATACACGTTCTCATACTTGACAGTACCAACAGTCACCTGCATGACAGGATGAGAATCTGTGACGTTTACTGAGCCCAGGCAGGCATTTCTGTTCATGCGTGCCTTGATAGATTTCTGCCAGAGCAGCGAGATGGTGCGAGGCACTTTGACCCAATCCCCAGGCAGTGGAATCTGGATTAGCACATTTTCACAAAGCGTTTCTGACTGTGCCCCCAGTGAAGGGAAGGACGACTGCATATTGAGAAAAGCTTGTAGCTCCAGGTAGGCACCTTGAACGGTGACTGTAGCCTTTACTGAGAAAGGCAAGTCTCCACGGTTCAGCGATACTGTCCTGTAGCGCCCGAGTTCCACCCTGCAGGCATCTGGTGGCGAGAACTTAATCAGCCTAGTGTCTTCGAATTCAGCCTCTCTTACAGACTTGTGAAACTGGTAGTCAGCGATCTCCATCCACACTTCATCTTCTTCAGAGCCATAATTAGAGTCTTTGCTCAGAAGTCCAAGGTCATTCAAAGCCAGGAAACATTCGGCTGCACCGTTTACGAAGGCCAAGCAGTGGAGCCGTGTGATGGCTCCACGTTCCAGCGTGGCTCCATCCTTATCTACTCGCATCCAGACATGGTCTGCAATCTGCAAGGACAACTCTTGCTCCTCGTAATGCTTTTGTTGCTTGAGGGGACCTGGTAATCTCATCAGCTCCTCCTCAAGGGACACCAGCAAATCCTCCATGTCTCTGTACACCGTTGTGCCAAACTTCAGCAGCTGCTCCACTTCAGCTTCATGTGTCACTTCAGGTTTAGGGTGGTAGCGCTTACGTTCCACATACGCCACATGTTCGATCTTCAACGTCGCAATTTTTCGTGGCTCGCCATAGCTTTCCAGTTTGGGACCTGAAAGAGAGCAATTGGAACTCAGCTGGAACTCTTTGAAGGGTTTCTCCAAGCCTTTTTCATAATACATTTGGAGCACAGCTCCTGGGAGCAACTGTAAGTATATAGGGCCCCACTGGCGGGATGACATACGGTTCTTTTTCTCTGGGATCCTCAGCATTAATTGCCAGCCATGCCTCCTCTGGCTGAGGAATAGTCCCTGAGGAACAAAAGAAGAAGAACCTCTTCCTGCATCCACATCTTTTAGATTGGTTATATCCAAATCTCTTTCCTCTCTCTCTTGGTCCTCCTTTGCCTTTAACCGCTCTAGCTTATGGCAGATGTACGAATAGGAGTTTTGAAGCTGGTCCCGGGGTGGCTCGTAACCATCCTTGGTTCGGATAAAGAAGCGAGGCAAGCTTGAGCCAGGCTCAGAGTCTGATGAGGAACTTCCAGAATCTCTCTTGTGCTTGTTTTCACTCATAAATAGGTCAATCTGACCCGGATCATCTTGGAAAGCTGGGAAGGAGGTGCATGCCTCAGAAGACAAACGTCTATCGGGAGAAGAGATTTTTGCCGACGTGTTGGATAAACTCCTGAAGACATTAGGTGGTCTAAGAGAGTCATAGTTAAAGGGAGACAGACCGGTTGGAGTTTCCCTTACTGGGGTGCACATCGGAGTGTTGCTGGGCACGCATGAGCTCCCATTGAAGCTAAAGTGCATTTGGGGAGATTCCAGTGGACTGGATAACCTCCTTGCTGAACTGCCCAAAGGAGGCAGCACCAATTTCAAGCCGTTAGGTCGAGGTATTGACCCAGAACTTGTTGACGGAGACTGCAAGCTTTTCTGTGGTGATGACTGGGGGGTGCCTTCATCTTCGAATGTCACCCAGTTAGCTGGATGGTTCATTGAGCACATCGTGTCGGTCAATTTGTGTGAAATTAATCTGCCTTTTCATTAGTTCCTTCCTGCTGGGTCTCAATCAAACCCACCATTGGGGGTCATCTCTATAAAAAAAATGAGTAGAAACATTCACTTTAAAAAAAAGCTTAAAATGCAACACGATATCTTCTAAAAAATGTGCAAAACAATTCATATAATTTACAGGACCAGATTTGTAACCGCCTCCTGAAAAGTGTAATGCAAAGAATGCAAGTTCTACAAAGAAACAATCGTAATGTTGAAGCTCTGGCTTAATAATGAGACTTTTTTTTCCAAGGGTGATTGCTTAAGCATGGGCGTCTGCATGGGTGGGAAGAATAAGCGACCGGGGCTGCATTGTATACAGACATTACAGAATCGCACGTGTGTCTGGATGAAAAACTGACCATCTGTATGCCAAATAAGCAGCTGGATACAGTCATATGCCAAGTTTCCATTTGCGGATTTCTCACATGACTGCAGCCTTAATTACTCAGCGACACGGAACAAGCGTTCAGCATCTTTGGCTTCTTTACTAGCTATAGCTCGACCTAAATACATCCAAGTGGAAACATCTGGGTTACAAATCTTTTGAGCAGTCGTTGTAACAGCTGGGAAGGGAGAGAGGGGAAATGTGTCACACTCTGAGCCAATTTTGTCTTTGCATTGCATGATTCAACTTCCATATGTGATTAAATATAACACCCTGATTCAGATGGTCGTGGTGCGGGGGATACATCAGGTCTCTTTGTAACTGTTGATCTGTCCATCTGTAGTGGACAATAATAATTCATAAAAAGGCTAAGACTTGCCTTAAGCATGAGTCTGCAAACGTATCACATTCTGCAGTTTGACTCTGTACTGCAGTTATTTTACTAAACAGGTCTGCAAATACATTGCTAAGCCGCATTGCCTTGAGACAGAAAAGCTCGTAAAAAAAAGAAGTGCTGGATCATTCCTTCTCTGCTGGAAAAAAACTAAGTAAGCTATAAACATAAAGCTGACACGATCAGCATCAGCAGGCCATTGCGGCAAGGAACGCTGCGAGTGGGCAGAGAAATGAGAGGTTACAGAATCGTCGGAGGCTCCGAGATGCATTCCTGACATTCCTCTGGGACGCTCGGCAAGGACGAAGGAAATACCATCCCACAGTGCTCTGACAATTCCATGCACTGAACACTGCCACTTAAGACTTTACACACTGAACACACTGATCTTGGTTATTATTTGTCACTTGTCATATCGTCTTTTCTCGATTACAAGTAGCATTAAGAAATATTATTGAAACATTAAGTGTTAGTTTAATGCTGTCATAAATATCATAACTGACTGATGATTCCTTGCACAATCTTAAGTGTAAATTTCTTTGCCAAAACAATACATGAAGCTCACATGACACTGGTCTCTGTCTCATGGTCAGGAAGTATTACTCTCTGAATAACACGAGTTTGTGGAAGTTGTACGAGTCATTGTACACACTGGCCAAGGAACTGGGCATAATATGCAAGAGTTTGGTCCAACACAACATTAAATGTGTTCTAAAGACCTGATAACTTTCATTAAATGTTAAGCAAGAAGATGATAATAAAGCAAGTCCTGCTAAAACCTATTAGCAAGTTATTTCTTTCTGATGAATGTTTATCACTTTTTGCATTAACACACCACTTAATCAAATTCTTGAATCCTAATTGGCCATAAGGATGTTGATTAATTTTCTATACCAGCATGAACTAATGTGGGAACATGCCAAATAATCTAAACCTCATTTAATAAGAAAGGAAAATGGGATTTTTAAAAATATGGATAATTGTTAATATGATGAAGTTTTTTGTTAGGAGGCATTTATGCCACGGTTATGGAAGGAGTCTCCAGTGTCAGAGGGAAACACAAGAAAGACTTCAGGAGGAGTTACGCGGTTTCCCAGTAACAATCTGACAATCTGCTTTTCTTTGTCTCATTAACTTCAAGAGAGAAAAAAGAGAGGCTGGTGAGGAAATGACTGGTTACAGCTGCTATAACATAAACGAGAACAGGAACTAACTTTTGTGGACATTTCACAACATTAAAAGTATCTATAACTGCATAAAAAAATTACTTTCATTTATTACATTTATTATTTATATTTATTATTCTTTCATTTATAGAAATTTGTTAGTGTTGGCAAACTGCTGTATTGTAAGAGGACTAAAACACTGGTATGTACTGCTATAGAAAAATAATCAACTTTGGAGTTGTAACAGGAAATCTGCTTCATCTTCCTTATAGGAAATCCGCTTCACCTTCTTGATTCATCATTAATTATTTTTCTGTTCCAGCAAAACACAAAGTGTTTTATTCCTAACTTTCAAATGATTGATACTGCTATACTTGTCTATATGTTATTGCTTATATATGCATCAGACACTAAGAGATAATTATACGTCCACAGTAACAATCCTTTTCTATTCTAAGCAAAACCTCTAATATATCCTTAAACTTTACCTTCAACTTGAAACCGAAGCAAAACTGTGCATAATAACTATCTCTGTCTCAAGCTACAATGAGCACAACTTCAAATAAGGACTTAAAGAGATGCAGAGGGTGGATCTGTGACCAGATAATGGCAGGGTACAGAATTTCATTTCATTCTCTGATGTCATGCATGAACACTGAAACTATCATCTGTGCATCCAGATAAAGCCCAGAGTAATCACCAGTTTTAACCACACACACATACACACACACACACACAAACACACAGACTCCGGGATGAGCTCCAAACAGATTTGGTTAGACAGCAGGGAGTGGTATCGATCCGATTATTTAGTAAGGGCATGGAAAAGTCCATTTTCACTCACATACTCAGTAACTAAAAAGGTTTCAGCTGAAGTGCATTAAACCAGCCTTTCACTACAATGCTTGGTCAGAAGGTGGTGATTAATTTTCTAGAACACCAGCCCTGACTGTAGTGCACCGGCAACTTACAGGTTTATATTAATGCACTTGATTTTTATACGTTTTCTGCAAGGAGTCTCCAGTGTTAGCACTTTATAACAGTCAGAGGTAAAGATGTAAGTTTTAGACATCTTCAGGACAGAGGAGTTTACGTTTCTTTGTGGGTTGTCGGTAACATGACAAGCTTCCAGAAAGAAAGAAAAAAAAGAAAGCCTTTTTGAGAGAATGTCTATTTGTAGATGCTATAACATAAGTGAGAACAGGCTCTAACTTAGACGATAGAAGTAACTATAAACGGATAAAACATACAGCATGTCACGCTTTAATTACGACAACTTTACAAATTGTTGTGGTATAAGAGGAATTAAACACTTCAGGGTGGGAACAGTGACTCCACTTCATCACACCATGCTGTCATTGATTATTTTCCTATAAAAGCACAACACAGAGTATTTTATACCTTGTATATTATAAGCTTGCATGCAATCCGTTTTACCAAAATAAATACAACACGTTTTGAATGCGTTGTAGTAAAAATCTTTTGGTAATTTTATATATTGCTACACTGGATTGTATCTTAAGTCTTATAAAAGAGAACAAAAGTAATGCATTTCAATACAGGCACCATGAACAGGGTGATTAGCGGACATCTGGCAACCCAGACTGGGCTGCATCATGTAACACTGGGCTTCTGCATCAGTTGTCAGTCACAAAGAACAAAAAACAAACTACCTGGTTTGTTAAGTTAAAAAAATCCCAAATGCAAATCGATTTCTGTAGTTCTTACAAAGCAGATGTCATGATTTCAAAAACTTCATCCAAATCTGTTTGTTATATTTTCGCAAAATAAAAGTGGTACGAAACCCTCCTACGCATACACACTAATACAAGCTTTTGTTTGTTTGTTTATGAAATAAAACAGTATTATTCGCTTGTTTAACTGACAAATAACATGTTAAATCTATTCTGTAGATGATGATAATGCAAAATGCTCTGTCCCAAGAGAAGTTTTACAAGTAAAAAACATATGAGTCCCAAATAACCGCTACGTGTCTCTGTACAGTTTAGTAAATACTTACACGGTCAGTGTAACCAATCTGTCCGACATCAAGTCAAGAGTTTCCGATCGAAAAATTCCTAAATATTGTCAGAGACTATAATAAGTCTTGCTGGATCCTTCACACCCTCCTCCTCCTCCTCCTGCTGCTATAGGAAAACACACCGAACCGGAAAGCTCAAATCCGCCTAATGTAAACCATCTCTGAGGGAAAAGAGCCATGAAAACAAGACACACAGGGACCGTTCTGTTCGATTCCCCAAATCCTGGAGTCGACTCCGACTCTGAACTCCAGGAGTCGATTCCAAAAACCTAAAACATCTGAAAGGGAAAAGAAATTCTTAAAACTATACTATGTAGGACTTTATTAGGAGAAATGGAATATAGTATTCATAAATATGTTTTCATTAGTATACAAATACTCATAATTACAAATTGTTGTGTTTTTGTAAGCTTAGAATGAGCCATTTATATCTACAAAGGGTGCGGGTCCACATCTAATGGAGGCCACCATGTTGCTACATTAGTCCAGAAGGGACAAAACTCTGGAGAGTGCCTTCCATGTTTTGCGTTTCTACAAGCGACAGCGTGAATACAGAAAACACACAGAAGAAAGGAAAGGAATACGTGTTTACTGGCTAACATGTTTGAGGACCCAAACTTTGTAAATATGGAGGACACTTATTATTTAACACAAGAAACAGCAAGGGAGCATGAATCCTCTTCAAAGAAGTGAAAGCCTGAAGCAAAACAAGGCGAAATCGGGACAACAATGGCAAGGATAAACACTGATAAACACTATGTGGCTATTCCCAGATGGAAATCATTGATGAGGGACGAATGTTTTCAGAATGACGCCAAAGTTGCCTGTTTAGTGCTGGACAGGTGATTGGATTTAAATAATGTCAAAATATCACTGCATGATACTGTTCCTATAATATTTATATAATCATTCTTTAGCATCACTGATGTTTTCCAAGTAATGACTCTCTGCAAAAAACACACCAAGCCACAGACTGCAATAACACTGATACAGGTCAGAGCTGCTGTCTAAAGAAGCCTTTACTATCTATCTATATATATATATATATATATATATATATGATATATGTGTGTGTGTGTATATATATACATATCTACGTGTCTGTAGAAAATGTGCAAAAGGACCATAGTGCAATTGTATAGAATAAATATGGAATAGGTAACCAGTTACTTTATATACATGTAGGGTAAGTTTGGTAAAGTGGATGATTGTTGTTCACTGATTTATTGCACAAGTATTGTCTCTGACATTGTGTGATTGATTTAAGTGTTCATGAGAGTGATGGCCTGTGGAAAGAAACTGTTTATGTGTCTGGTTGTTTTGGCGTACAGTGCTCTGTAACGCTTACCAGAGGGAAGGAGTTGGAAAAGGTTGTTTCCAGGGTGTGATAGGTCTGCAGTGATGTCGCCTGCCCATTTCCTGACTCTAGATATGTATAAGTCCTGAATGGAGGACAGGTCAGAACAAATGATTTTTTTCTGCAATCCTGACTACCCATTGTAGTTTGTTCCTGACCTGTTTTATGGCTGAACCAAACCAGACAGTGATGGATGTGTAGAGAACAGACTGGATTATTGAATTGGATCAGCAGTTCCTGAAGCAAGTTGAACTTCCTGTGCTGGTGCAAGAAGTACAACCTCTGCTGGGCCTTTTTGACAATTGTGTCTATGTTTGGTGTCCACTTCATGTCTTGGGAGATTGTGGCTCCCAGAAACATGAAGATTTCCACAGCAGACACAGTTCTATTGAGTAGTGTGAGGGGGGGCAATGCTGGGGGGCTCCTTCTGAAGTCTACTGTCATCTCTACAGTTTTGAGCATATTCAGCTTCAGGTTGTTCTGACCACACCAGAGGGCCAGCTGTTCAACCTCTCATCTGTATACAGACTCATCACTGTCCTTGATGAGGCCGATGATCGTCACGTGATCTGCAGGAGTTCAGGAGTTTAACAGACGGCTCTCCTGAGGAGCAGTCATTTGTGTAGAGGATGAAGAGCAGAAGGGAGAGGACACATCCCTGGGGGGCGCCAGTGCTGACTGTCCGGGTGCTAGATGTGATTATTTTTCCCAGCCTCACCTCCTGCCTCCTATCTGTCAGTAAGTATGAGTTCCACAGACAGATGGGGCTGGTACAGTGAGCTGAGTGAGTTTGGATAGGAGGACTTCTGGAATGATTGTGTTGAACACCAAGCTGAAGTCTACAAACAGGATCCTACCTACTGTATGTCCCTGGGGAGTCAAGATGTTGCAGGATGTAGTGCAGTGCTTCTGTGCCTGGCTCTGAGAAATCCTCTCCCTCTTTCTTTCTCTCCTTGTACCTTTAAACTTGTAACGTTACTGGCTGGTATATCTGATGTTTGGCACTTAAAACAAAGAAAAAAATCAAATGTATCCTGCTAACATTATCAGTAAAAGGCTACCACAACACGGAACAAGTTACAATAATATTCACAAGAAATAAAACGCTTCCACAACATGAAACACACCACACTGTCTTACATGTAAGTTATGACTTATAGTTTTACAGCCTAAATAGCTAAATACAATTTCTAAATATCTATTTAAAGTAACCTCAGCAGTTTCCCCGACTACTCGATGAGGTTATAGATGATGACATCATTTTGGAAGCACTCGGATTGTACGCTGCAGCCACCTGATGGCAACTCTACCTTCTAATACGCAACTGGCAAGGGAGGGGTGAGGGAGGGGGGTATTCAGTTGCCTGTAAATCTGCAACCTCAACTTTCAGCTAGAAAGCAGACATCCTACATAGTGTAGCTTTAAAGGAAAACTCCACCCTGAATGATTTCTGCAGGCAAAAGTGACCCAAATCTGACAGTGTGAACAGCACAAATCACATGGAATCTGATCATTTCAATTATGATTTGAAAAGATCGGATTTCTCTGTCCACAGAGATTTCTTCTGTGTGGAGTTTGCATGTTCTCCCCGTGCATGCGTGGGTTTCCTCCAGGTGCTCCGGTTTCCTCCCACAGTCCA
>JAQQZR010000013.1:10248739-10259412 GCA_030068235.1 Notoglanidium macrostoma | reverse complement strand
CCCACAGTCCAAAGACATGCAGATTAGGTCAACTGGCTACTCTAAATTGCCCATAGGTGTGAATACGAGCGTGTTTGGTTGTTTGTCTGTGTTGGCCCTGTGGTGGACTGGCGAGCTGCCTAGTGTGTACCCCGCCTCTCGCCCGAAGATGCTGGGATTGGCTCCAGCTTCCCCGTGACCCAGACGGATAAAGCGGAATAGATAATGGATGGATGGACAGCAAACAGTTGGTCAGATGTAGCTCTCCTTCTCCTGCACTGCCCGTGTTCTGATGACTTGTGCTACCTTGATGAAAAATGCTACCACAGCAAGAATCAGTAACAGAGAGTAAACTCAAAATTTGCCTAAACCGAATCCTAACCTTAACTCTAAGATTTGAAGCTCAAAGTTAACCCTAAAACATTAACCGTAAACCTAACATGCAACCGCTAAGTAATATATCTCGTTAGGTAACACAAATCAACAGAACAGCATGCTGCATGGTGTTGACACGCTCAGGCAAAAAACCACATGGATTCCAATCTGAGCGTTCTCATTCATGTCGCATGGCCATGAATCCTATACAAATCGGATTTAAGACCACATATGTGATCAAACAGGAAAATAACTAAAATTTGAGAAGATTGGATTTCTTTGTCCACCCAGCCATAAAAGTTCAGACCTGTATCACATTAAGGCAAAAAAAACAGATTTGAATCATTTCAGCATGGTAATGTGAATGTAGCCTAAGGCCTGCAGTGTGAACACAGGCCAAAAGTGCACAAAGAAAGAAGACAAAAGGAGTAAATGAAGAGCATATATGCTGAAAAATTAGCATTTTGACCACTAGGTGGCAGCAGTTTGCCAATAATTGTAGTTTTTTATTTATTAAAAAACAAAATGTCATACTTTTTTATGCTTTTATAATGTTGTGGAATATTCATCAAGCAAGTTATTTCCTGTTCTCACTCGGCTTAAAGGAGCAATAAGCAGTCACTTTCTCACCAGCTTTCCTTTTTTCTCTCAAAGTTAATAAGACAAAAAAATATTAAGCATCAGTTCTTCCAACTGCACAAAATGGAACTAACTTTGCTAACATTGCTACGTGGAGGCAGTGACCACTACCAAACATCTAAATTAATTTCTGCACTCTGATTGGTCAGAAGGTGTTGATTTGTTTTCTATATCGGCAGCTCTGACAATAGTTCAGATAATCCCAGATTTAATATTCTAATACGTTCTATGTCATCGTTTCTATAGTAACAGCTCATTTGCTTGTATAGTGGATGCTCTACATAAATGGATTAAATATTTGTTTCTACATTTATAAAGAGAAACTGTAGATTTAACATTTACTGGAACATTTTCTGCCTGACCTAACTACATATTCTATTTGAACATTCATGATTTTAGCGAGCACTATATATTTTTTTCTTTCAATGCTATCTGTTTATAGTAGTACTGTAATACAGTAAAAAAGGAAGAAAATTCAGGTAATATACAATAAATGACATTAAGGAATATAAACGCAAATATCTTAACATTATTGACATTTTAAAGAATTGGTATTAAACTTCAAATTTTTTATATTTTTTGCTTTTTTTTGGCCTAGCTGTATCAGACTTCGTCAATTGACTTTTTTTTTTTTTTACTTTATTTTTAAACAATGACATGAGTTCAAATTTCAGCATAATCAATTTCAACCTGTGTGGATTCAAATTTCGATTCCCGATGCTTGAGAATCGGTGAATCATTTACTTTCGGAATCGATTCTTGGCCCTATACAGCGTTCCTCCTAAATACAGACCAGGACACGCGTCATACACGTCAACACGTGCGCCACATGTTGTCTGGACAAGAAAAATGAACTCCAAGGCTTCTGAAATAACAGGACCCGATTTTCCCACAAGAACTCATTGCACCTTGAGAAATTCAGAAATTCAACTGTTGATAATTAGGTAATAAATTTTCTTAAAATATATTGCTTTTCCTGATCATTGATTATTTCACAAGTGAAAATATCTGTGTCTCCACGTTATCGTTTCTCAGCACACAAACGATAAAAAGTTACCAAAAAAAAAAAAACAAACATCAGATCATCCAACAAATTGTACCATTTCACTTTCTTAGCAAGATTTCATATACCTTTTTCCTATATTCCCCATCTTTGCTCAGACTTTGTATATCATCTGGGCACAGTGTGTGATTGTGACTGAAACTTACTCAAGAAGTGACACCAATTAACTTCTACAGTCTTAACCAGAATCATATGAAGACCAGCACCTGCTTTATTACGCGACAGTTAACAGGTGAAATAAAGACCAAAGCATGAGTGTGACTGAGTGGTGGAACATTTTTATTGACTACTGTACATCCTTTCACTTGTCCTCCGGCTTGTTGAAGCAGTAGGTGAGACAGCACTTGCCGCAGTAGTGCCTGTCGAAGTGGCTGGCCATGAAGACGCCGGCGCCGCACTCGTCAGCTGGGCACTCGCGACGGAGACGGTGGATCTTACCGTTCTCATCCACCTAACGCGACGAGAAACGATCAGCCTGGGACGTTTAAAAGCAATTATGCAAAACCCAGCAGATGTGTTGACATTTCTCACCTTGTAGTACTTGAGCACAGCGAGCTTGACCTTCTTCCTCTTGTGCTTGTTCTTCTTGGGAGTGGTGTAAGACTTCTTCTTCCTCTTCTTAGCACCACCGCGCAGCCTCAGCACCAGGTGCAGGGTGGACTCCTGGAACGCAGGGAAACGTTCAGAGAAATTACTACAGATATTCAATCTGATTAAATATCTGTTAAAAAAAAAAAATAAAAAAAATAATAAAAAAAAATCTCCCATTTTCCTGGAGTAGGTCATGATAAATTTATCATGTCATTTGTCACTAGACTTCCAAGAAGTTGAGGCTACCATGACAGAATATAGATATTTAGAACATTTTTATAGTAATCTAATCAAAATCAACTATCCTACAGTGCATCACAACACGCATCAAGAACCTTGTTATTTATATTTAGTTTTAAGTCTCGTGCAGAACATTTAAACTATTATCTAGCAACAGTCTGCCAACAGCTTCTTCAGTTCCCTGCGAATTTCCATACAGATATCAATACATAAGTTTATGGTGATCTTTACTTCTCAAAAAAAAAAAAAAACTGAGGGGATCATAAAAGGAAAGAAAAAAGAAAAAATAAATATCTATTATTAAAGAAATAAAAGCTTAACTTTATTTCAGTAAAATCTTATCTGAGCACATGAGAAGTTTGACATGGTCTATTAGTCAGAGAGGCTTATGAACAAAGTTTGTTTAACTGATTTAAGCAAAATGAGTTTTTAATAAATGGCTTAGAAATAAATATTCGCAAATAAACAGGCAGCTTACAAGTTTTGTACTTTTGCACTTTTAAAAATAATTTGTACACGAGAATTCTTAGTACGAAAGCGTTTCTTGAAATCTGATGAATATTTGATGAAATACAACTGATATTTAAGATCTAGGTTTTAAAAAATGTGTACGTTCTTAATGGCGTTATATAACCTACAATAACGCTACTGAAGTGCCTAGGGAAGCACAACTGTAACATTTTAATCGTAGCAGGATATTTTTATACAACAGTGATTCTTAAAGAGACCGATGTAGTTTTTGCTACTGTGGCTGAAATCAAACTGGAAAATTTTGAAAAATATTAAAAGCATTCTTAAAAGTTATTAGCCTGAATTGAACAAATCACCTTACAGTTGTCGGCATTAAATAATCTACTAATGTACACAATGTTTGAATGACTGTCATAATACAGGGTTCATGAAAAAAATTTTACAGGTAAAGATAAACCGACCCTGATCCTAGACAACATTTTAGTCCTTTCCCCTCCCAACACACCTGATTTAACTAATCAGCTAATTGCTAGAGATGAAGTGAAGCAGGTGTGAGGCAGGGGAAAGGAAAAGACTAAATTGTGCAGGACAGGGAAGTCTCCAGAACTGGGAGAACCTAGAAGATGAAAATCACCTTCTGGATGTTGTAGTCAGACAGGGTGCGTCCATCCTCCAGCTGCTTCCCAGCGAAGATCAATCTCTGCTGGTCAGGAGGGATGCCTGGATTCAAACAGGAAGAACAATCAGATACGGACTCAAGGTGAGCCATGTGTCAAACATGCATTATGAGAGCTAAAGACATTTCTATGATGCACAGTAGAGCCACATTATAAAAAAATATAAAAGACATCAAAATACAGGCAATGAACACCATCATATCTTGCCCAGCCCTAGTACTTAGTGAATGCGTTTTACCTTCTTTGTCTTGGATTTTGGCCTTGACATTTTCAATAGTATCTGAAGGTTCAACCTGCAATTAGATAAATAAATGAATGAAGTCTCAGGATTTCTGAACCCACAGAGGAAATAACAGATCAATATATAAATAGACCATGATGGTCAGCTGTGCTCGGCCTTTAGCTTTCTAGATCATTTAGCTAATAAAGAGGAGGAAGAATATCTGAACGCAAGTCCAGGGCATGTTATTTATCATCCTAAACTGATAATGTCACAGACCTAAGAGTAAAACCTATCCGTTTCCTATCAAGGTTGTTCTCTCAACATGCTGATGCTAAGCAACGCAGTTTGCACGTGCTACACGAGCTAACCGGTTTAGCAAGAGTTTAATTTCTCTACTTCCTGACAAACTTTATGAAAGTTAAATGTTAATTAAATATTCTTCATATTGTTTAAAATATTAGAGTAAAGTCAGTCATGGGGACGAAAACTAGCTCAACGTGTGAGCGAAAGCCGTTCCTCTGCCCACCTCAAGGGTTATAGTCTTCCCCGTAAGGGTTTTCACGAAAATCTGCATGTTGCCGTTTAATCCACCTGCACACAAAACACGCAAAAACGTTTCCTCAGTATCAGGAATCAATCGCTCTATGACTTTGGGTGCATTTTCAACTTATTTTCTTAAATCCAAAACCGGAGCTCAACTCACCACAAGCCTCTCGCTAATGGCGGATCATGAGAAGAGGGCTTTCGGAGCGCGCCACGGGGTTTTCTCGACTCGCTTGCAGGGGCTAGGAGGGCATCACTATGCCTGCTCAAAAATAAGCAAAGGAACAGTTCGTTGGAGTAACACTGAAGGCTCTGTAAATGTTTAATTTTGAGGGATTTATTAAGATCAATTCAAAATATAGGATAAGTGTTTTATTTCGTAGAGACTGCAGACAGGGTAATGAGTCGGTCGGATTACGAATCGATTCTTTGATGCCTTGCACTGGTAAACGAGAATACCGTGAGTCGATTCCGAGAGTCGAGTTCACAAAATGATATTTCCCCCCAAATGTCTGAAGTAAAACATTAAGTACGATGAAAAAAAAACTACCTTACAGTAAAACAATAATACACATAATGCAAAAGTTTAGACAAATAAAAAAAATTATACAATAGTATACAAAGTTATAAAATGCCAGTATTCATTGTTTTATTGTAAACGATAATGGTGTGCTATGTACTTAATGACCATTGCACTGTTTATTTTAGAAGTTCATATTTTTAGTCCTGTATTTCAGTATTTGGAATTAAGGCGAAAAAAATATTGTGTGGAGTCGACTCACAGAGCCGAATCCATCGATTCCTGTTGAAACCCCTGAATCAGAATCGGAGTCGACTCGAACGACACGTTCCGGACTAATGGAAGTAAAACTATGCTTCCCATAAACGCACTCGTTTCCATAGCAACCAGACCTTCATTCAAATGCGTCGGCAGAAATGTCAATTTTGTGTGGATAATACAGTGCAACCTTTACAAAATATATTTTTTTTAAAAAGAAACAAAATTCATGGAGTTTAATGGACAAGCCGAGTCTCTGTTTGAATCTGCCAGTGACAGGAATTTTAGGAAATCACTGAAAGAGTTCATAAAGAGTGAAAAGGAGCAGTTATGCTGCCCTGATGAGGGACCTGATGAGCAGAGATATACCATTTACAGCACAGCTTTCGATAAGGTACATAAATTATATTCATGTTCATTCTAAATATATAATAAAAAAATATTATCAGATTTATTAAGTGTTTTTAAGCAAGGAAGTCAAATATGCTCCAACATCCAAAGACCGTCTTAGATGATGAAATTCCTTATGAAAGTTGTTATTTAGGCTTATTAACCTGAATCACCTGTATTATTACATTGAAAGAACAGACAGAAATTATTAATCGTACATATGCTATTCAGTATGCAAAACAAAAAATATTGTCATTTATGTTATTAGCCACTTTCTTTTTTTATTTTGTCCTACTGGTTTGAAATATAGGTCTAATAGAAACAGAAAAGCAAAGCAGCATAACGATTTTGGTATTTATATATAAAAGACATGTTTAATATATTAATAAATCAGTAAATGTATGGTACAATATGCGGCTGTTTCATGTATAGGCAAAGAGTGATTACTTCTATAATCCTTCTACCTCTTTATTGTCTATGGCATATGTTTGACATTTATAAGAGAAAAAAAAACAAACATGAGCCAACAATGTCAAAGTGCATGCAGTATTATTTTATATTGCATTTAAGAACATATGTAACATATATTTGGGAAAATATTGACATATGTTGGCAAATATATTACATACAAAAATATTATGGAAGTTTGAAAGACATGCAGTCGACTGTAAATTATGGAAACGAGAAGAAATGATCGTATCAGAAGGATTTCTCATTCTCATTTTACTATTTCCTAATTATAATTTTTCCATATTGCTTATGTGCTACAGAAATCTCATTATTTAATCATTAGCAATATTTATTTTTTACATCATTTGAAAGTTCTAATTTCTGTAAACAGAAAATAGTTAAAAAAAAAAAAAAAAAAAACACTTAATTTGAACATTTAATTGGCCCTTAAATCACTTGTCATCCTCTTGAAAAGTAGTTTTTGGAGATACGAGGTTTCTGAAGCACACTGTCAAAATTACTAGCCTAAATTTTGGGACCATTTTGATATCCACTTGTTAGATAATCGACTATGCTACAGCATACAAACCGATTCTCACAGCCATCAAGAAGGAATATGATGACTTTATTGCTTCAGTGAGGACCAAGCAGCATCAGGCCCAACTTGCTCATGGAAAACTGAAGGCCATTGTGGCTCAACCCACCTCCTTAATGTACTATCAGAGAAGAGCTGCTCAACTGCAGGAGAGGTAAATCATTTTCATTTTCCACAGAGCTTTATTGGAGACAGCAAGCCAGACGTGTGCATCAGGACTGGGATCAAACTAAATTTCAGGGTCGGATATGCAACTTTTAAGAAAGGTCAGGAGCAGGAGCGGGTGAGATTGGTTGGAATTCCATCAGGATTTGGTGGAATTGGTCAGAATTCCATCAAGACTAGGCGGGATTAGTCATAATTGCATTGACGGCACACAGAATTGGTGAAGGGTCTGGGTGAAATTGGTTCGATTTGCTTCAGAAACAATTGGAAGTGGTTGGAGTTCTTTTGAGAGTGGGCAGGATTGCTCAGAATTCCTTTGGGAGTGTGCTGGATTGGTCAGAATTGCACCAGGAGCGCAGTGGGTGTACAATGTAGGTAAGAATATCTTCAAGATTGAGCAGGACTGGTCAGAAGTGCTTTAAAAGTGGACAGGATTCGTTAGAATTCCTTTGGGAGTGGGTGGGATTGGGCAGAAATAATTGTGGAAATAGAATTGCTCTGGGAGAAGGCTGGATTGATCAGAATTACTAAAGGCTTAAGTGGGGTTGGTTAGAATTCCTTTGTTAGTGAGCGGGATTGGGCAGAAATCCTTAAGCAGCAGACTGGATTGGTCAGAATTCATTTAGGATTGGGATTTTAAGAAAAAAATCACGCAATTCTACAGCAAACCTTTATTTTTCATTCATTCAGGAATGCAAACATTCAGCGAAACACTGCTGATTTACAAAAAGAGATAAAAGGGTTTCAAGAGCACAAAAACAAACAAGAAGATTCCCTACAAGTGGAAACATTAGAGATCACAGTTCCTGCTGGCAAGATACCAGGTACTTCAACACCATCACTTGTGTGTCATTTAAAACGTTTTGATGGTGACAGTGAAGCGATTCAGTGTTAAAAGAGTCCTGCTGTTTCTCCATCTGCAGGTCTCACACTGAGTGAGTCGTTAAACCCAGAATCCCTGAATAAACATCTGGAGTTTTTGGAGCAGAAGCGAAATGAACTTTTGTGTAAGAAAAAGAGCCACTATGTTCCAGCGATGGTCAAAACCGACCTGGATGTGAAAATTAAGATCATATTGAACCAAAGAGATGAACGTTCTCTCGAGAACGACAATCTGTTGCTCCGGTGAGGAAAACCTCATTAAGTTTAAAATGATTTTCACTCTGGTTCTCAGGGGGGGACAGTTAAAGGTGTCGACAGAGCCTTTTCCTTTAACTCCTTAACCCAGGAGTTCTGAGTTGAACACTTGAAGTTAAAAGTCGCAAAACTAAACTTAAAACAATTTGCATGTTGTTTACTTGTGGAATTTATGGGCAGAATAACTTTTATAGTTTTGTAATATAGTTTTTAATTTCACTATGTAGACCTTGAGAACAAATGCAGTGCTTGAAATTAGTATTGATTCCATTAAAATCATGAGTCTGTCGATTGCTCTCATGTATGTACAATTAACTGGTCTTTTACACTAGCTATAAACAGTTGATTTACCTGAAGGAAACTCTCGGCCGATGGGAAAAATCAGGAAGCCGCCCTCCTCTACTCGAGCTCCTCTACTGTGAACTGAAGCACGTGTCGGAAATTAAAGGTGCTGCTTCATCCATGTGTACAGAGTACAGAAGACGAACTGCTCTGTGTTTGTCCTGCTCTAATTGTGTTCTTTTATTCCAGTATGTGAAGATGACCACATTGGCTTCCGCACTGATAGTTCAGAAATGGACGATCCTGGCAAAATCAAAGAATCAAAACGTCTGGCGGCTTACGTTGAGAGGTTTCTGATTGTTAATCATAAGATAGAGACGTATCGTCATGGTTTTTGTTGATAAAAGCTACAATATTAATTTATTTTGTGCTATTATTTGTAATATATCAGTATAGTGCTGGTTTAGACTCAAGACCCAAAACAAATCATCTTTATATTTATAAAAGGAATTAAAGAGTCTGTGTCATGTTATAGGAAAATGATCAGGTGGCATGATGAAGCGGATTTATTGTAACTACCCTGAAGTGGATCATTTTCCAATAGCAGCCCATCCTGGAGTGTTTTATTGTTCTTACAGTATGCCATAGCGATTTACCAACATTTAAAAGTTTTATTTATTAATGACACGTCATACTTTTATCCATTTGTAGTTACATTTTTATGTTGTAGAAAAGCAAGGTAGTTCCTCCATATCAACTATTATACTTTCTTCTTTGGTCAGTAACCAGCCACATTATTTCCTGTTTGCAGATCTTAGCCTTTACACATCATATTTGGCTTTCTGATATTTCTGAATTGTTTGCAGATTGTCTCAAAACAAGTCAGATAATCGCAATTTAGAAATAAAAAAACAATAGCACATAGACTTCACACTAAGAATGAGCAAAGCAAATAGTCCATTTGACCATGAAGCTTCTGCATTGTTTCTCTCATGGAGAATTGTCTAATCTTCATTTTTCACTGGCACCTTAATAATGGTACAGATCGTTCTAGCTTGTTAGCTTCACCCATATACTGTATTTATTAGTTTTGTACTTGGAGCTTTAACCACCATGTCAGCAGTTTCGAGGTGTGTTCACCAACTTGGACATCAATCCCTGCTGCGTTTCCACCACCCACAGATTTGTAAAGCTGTTTGAAAAGGGCGACTATGAGACCGCTGCTTTCCACGCCGCCACGTCCCCTCACGGAATGCTGAGAAACATCAACGTCATGGAGAAATTCAAAGGTACAGCACGTTCCATCATGTCCTCCTGCTACAATAAGGGACTGTAGTTTATTGATTAGCACTTTCTTTCCGAAGATATCACGGTGTATGAGGGGACAGCGCCTCCACTGACGATCTTCTTCCGGCTCTTGATGATCTCGGCGCCGCCTGGGAAACCGCTACCGGAGAAGATGTCTTTGGAGGGGGTCCGTTTTGCCCTACAGCACGGCTGCATTGAGCTGGTGACATTCGGGGTGTCTCAACACAGGTAAAAAGACCTTAATGTCTTATTCTTGAAGATAATAGGAAGGTGTTTTAGGAGACCAGGGCTCAGCCCTGGACAAAGTTATTGTTCTATCTGGAAGAAGTTGACCTCTTCTCGTGTTACGGCCCACAGACTGACGTACAGTGAGGAATTGGGCGATCTGATCTGTAGCCATGGAGATGATGACCCACACGTAGTGGACATTTGCTTGGCCCTGGCCCAGATGGTTTACTCAGCCTGCGGCGTGCTCAGAAAAACCGTGCTGAGCATGTGCAAACGAGGCCTGACCGCCGCAGCGTTAAAATTCATTTACAACAGCAAAGAATTCGCACTCGGTGAGAAACACCAGAATATACACACTCTCACTGACGTTAAAGATCACCTAAAGTTCTCCTCATATCCAGCTAGCTGCAGTAGAACATCATCTCAGAGATGAAACTCGGGTCTCTGTAGCATTTTGTACATAACCATTATAACTTGTGTGTGTGCATGTATGTGCATGTGCGTGTGCGTGTGCGTGTGTGTGTGTGTGTGTATATGTA
>JAQQZR010000013.1:10237868-10248639 GCA_030068235.1 Notoglanidium macrostoma | reverse complement strand
TAGTATAATAGCTGTCATGCTGAAGACCTTAAAATTATTTCACCGCTTGTTTACAAACTTTCCTGCGCCAGAAAACGTACAGCTTTACATCTGATACTGGAGACTCCTTCCAAATGGTAAAGAGCCGTATTTTTCCCAGACGATTGTATCTTCATGCTGAGGGGATTTCCCAGCGTGGCTCTGCTGCAGGATTTCACTCAGCCGTGCGACAGTACGCCAGCGCTGATGTCTGTCGGGTTCATCTCTCATTATCTTCTCAACTCTGACCTGGAGGATCTGGCCTTCCAACTGCTGGAGCAGATTCAAGCAGGTGGACAAGGTTGGAACACACACGCGCACACACACACAGAGGTATGAGATGATCAGCACATATGCAATATGTCGATTTCATCCCAAATGCAGCATCTGGCAGAAGGATGTCTTAACACATCGCCTTCAGAATTATTGGCACCCTTGCTATAATAATTGCTTTGATGCTTAGCTGAAAGTATGAATGCTGCCTAGTATTTCAGTGATGGTAAAGTACTTAATTGCTGAAATTTCTTCTAAAAAAAAAAAAAAGACAGTGATCATTAAACGTTCCCAACTCCCACACGTCCCAACTTCCGACGTATTTGTATGCTATATAATACTATGTACTAGTAATAAATTGTCCTCACTTCTGAATTATGCTCGGTTTCATTTGTGATGGGGTTTTTTTCTTGTTTGTTTGTCCGTTTTAGTTTTTTGAACTGAAATTGTGCAGACTTTAAAACCCTGAGGCCTCATTTATCAACAGTGTGTACGCATGTTTCCACGCATTATATGGGATTTATCAAGTTTTGCTTACGCATGAGGATACACCTATGTTTCCACTCACTCATGACCGTGCGTAGCCTATGCAAGAGCCTCAAGTGGTTGAAAAGTGCAACAGCGGGTAAAGCGATAATGAGGAGCTTCCAATCCACTTTAGTTTCAATCATATGATCATAATTCTTAGTTATCACCGCAACTTCACATTTGTGATGAAATGAGAGCGGAAATAATGGAGGCTCTAGGATCAATTATCCCTCCCAGTCTAAAACAGTATGTAGTGAAAGTGGGTGTGTTGTGGTTTTTTTTCTCAATTCTAACACCCAGCAGTTAAAGAACCCCTTTGCCTGGAAAAAAAAAAGAAATTGTGGAATCAGTAAATTATCCTGCACGTACACAGAAATGTCATTTTTCACAAGATTTGGGACAATAGTTGTTTTTAAGAGCTTATTGTTTTCTATATGGAAAAAGTGCTTGTGAAAATGATCATTTTCCCTTTCACTTTCTCCTTCATTTTGTCATGGCAAATCCCTGCCCACCACACAGCTCTCCTCTATGACATGACTGCTCCCAGCCTGGTTGCTATCACGTACTTCCTTCGCGTGAAGCCGGCCGACTGCATCTTTTCAAACTTCTGCCCAAGCAACGTCGGGGGTAACGTACTCCAAGGAGAGCGCTATCCTCCCATCTCCTCACAGATCCCTATGATTGGCTAGTGTAACTTATGATTGACAAGGAGAGAGCGTATGCCCCGCCTCCCTCCCTGAGAGCACGGCAAATTTTGCCACGGATGGCTGTGGCATCATCGGGATTCAAACTAGCAATCTCTGGATGCTAGGGCGAACGCTGGGGCAAATATTTGTGTGCAAAATAATTTTCAGGTTCTGTGATAAAATAAAAAAAATATTGTTTCGTTTTTAATACTTGTCTCACTCAGGGGTTTATGTACTGTTTAATAGCAGTTTGGTGTGGTTTATACTTGGCATGGTCATTGTCATTCGTTCTTTAACATATATCCTCCCTCCAGGTGCATTAGAGAAAACCATCCTGGAGGATGAGATGTGCAGCATCGAGAGTTGGAGCGAAATCGCAGCCCGCTGCGAGCAAACCAACCGGCTTCACCTGGCGCAGGACATCACCTCCACCCTGCTGCTCCAGGACGGAGCCGTGCGCCTCTCCCCAGACCTCGACGGTGCCAAGCTCATGGAGCACGTCTTCATGTAGACCACCAGGTGGAGCTTGTGAGTCAAAGTGTTCCAAACACAGCCCCGCTTTATAATCATGGACTTCAGAAATGCTCATTATTTCCTGTTCAGTGCATCAGCATTTTTAGAATATGATTTGCACACGGAGAACCTGGTGTTTGGCTGGTGTACTGCAGATTTAATACAAAAATAACCCATGACACTGCATAGCATCCAGGTTTCAAGGTTAGATGAGTGTGTGTTGTTGTTGGCCGGTCACTGTCATTGGATGGGGGTTTCTGCAGGGGAGAGAAGGCCAGCTTTGTGATCTCCCCCGCAGCACACTGAGCTCTTTGTCACGTCGCTCAGCCACTATGGTAACAAGGCACATGAAAGCAAGCGACGCCTCCTCGGTCTACAAACACCCACATTCAGTGATCATGTTCTCCCAGCACGCGCGCACACACACACACACACACACGCGCTACTCATCATCTCTAAACACAGCACAGTGGATAAGACTTATTCCTGAGAATCATCTCATGATTATTGTTATAGTTTGTGCCTTGTTTTTTTTTTTTTAATGCACATGCAATTATAAGTCTGCAAATCATCTGGTTTTTCAAAAATATGCTGGTTTGCAAACATAGTTATGAATTTTAGACAAAAGAATTTGTTTATAGTTGTCTATAGTTTTCGTTTTATTTTACTTATTATTTTTCAAAACCTGATACAAAATTTGGAAAATGAGAAATTGATAATTTCACTTCATATTTTTTGGAGATGGATTAAAAAACTGGTTTGGGGCAGAGGAAATAATAAAAAGAACAAATTTCTCGAAATGAGACCACCAAAAAAACTTTAAAATTCTATTAGCTTTTTTGTTTTGTTTTTTTTTTAAAGAAAAAAAAAGAACTACAATTAATTCCACATGAATCTTTACATAATATTTTACATATAAGGATAAAGTTTTTAGTTATTTTTTTTAGTTTATGTATTTTGTATTAACATGTTATTAGTAGTTAATTAATTAATTATTAACTGATTATTTATATCACTGAGCAACTGCAATAAAGCTTTTCTCAGATGTATAAAAGAAAGCAGTTGCTGAGAAGATGCTGTGTGTGTGTGTGTGGGGGCAAGCTAAGATTTTGGCACTTCAATTGCTATCGATCTCCTGCAGCAAGCGGAGTCGTGCTGAGCCTGAACCTTCTGCCAGGTCATTGTTATTGAGTGTGTGTGTGTGTGTGTGTGTGTGTGTGTGTATGGCCAGAAAACTGCAGCGTCACTCGGCCCTTTACCTCACTCGACTCGGCTCAGCCGGTTTGTTTTCCTCCCTGCAGCACAACTCTCGCATCCGCAGTCAATACACTCCCAGTGTTCACGGCTCATCGACACACTGAAGCTAGTCCATGTCCCACTGTCTAAGACCAACTCTTTATAGAAATAAAATATCTAATATATTAAATACATTATAGTTAGAGAAATTGGGCTAAACGACATGTCGGGGGGGAAACAATATTTTTAATTCATCTTTGTTGAACGTATTAGCAAAATCATAACAGGTTGTATTTTGAAAGTAACATAATGATAATTAAAGAATATTAGGTCATTTGGCCAGCTGCCAAGTCCCAGCCTCCAGCCAACTCTCCACCAATCGTACAACAGCTACCACTCAGGGAAGGTGAAGGCTTCCTTCAAGACACATGGCGCCAGCCTTCACATCTCTCGGAGGAAAGCGCTATCCGCCCTCTTCCGCAGACATGTGCGGATGGACACCTGTGATTGGCCAGTGTGTCCAGCATGATTTACCGTCATCTTTATATGTAGAAAAATAATTTAATCACATTTGCCTGCATTGAGAAAAAATACTCATACAATGGAAGATTTTGCCCATGGCAGTGTTTTTTTTTGACCACTGCTACTCACCGTATTTAACCTTACAGCTTTTGCTGCTTTGCTAACATGATCTTCATCTTACCTTAAAGATTCTGGCTCTATAGCACAAAGATTCTTCACAGGTTTGAGTCATTACCAGTCATTGTGTTTCTCGAAGATTAGCACAGATTAGCCCTTTGGAACGTACTGTGGAATTAGCATTTCTTTCTATTTTTGAATGTTAGCTAAGCATTCAGTTGTTTGTGAGAGAGGGAGACAACGAGTCAACTCTGTCCACCATCAGTCACTTTCCATTGTAATCTTTTCATCTGGAACATTTTTATATCCATATTTAGCCAGGCTGATATTTTAGTTTGTGTGAATGTTGCTGTGTGTGAAAATGGAAACTGGCTCATTGAGTCCCAGTGCGGTGCAGTGAGCAAATGGGATTTTTTTTAAACTCCTGGCACAGCGTGAGGAGAAATATACAAATATATGACGGTGTTTCATGGACAGAGCATGAAAACACACAGGAATGGCTTTCTTGGCTGCCCTTAAGTTTTCTATTTCGTTTTATAGACATCATGTAAAAATTGAACAATGCATCAGCCAGAAGTCATAAATTTCTTCCTGTATACCCAAAGTAAATGCGTGTAAAATCCACCACACTGGTGAAATATGCTGAGCAAGCAGATGCTTATAATCTTCTCGGAGTTTGTCAGCAATTCTCCTTACCACAACTTGAGGAACTATAGAGCTAAGAGACTTTAAAAGGATATAAATGATGATGTATATAGATAAATATATGATATTCACCGTATTCTCATGTCTGCCATATTGTTTCTTGAACTATTATAAACAAAAAATATATTCCTAAGCAGACAAAGAATGAACTACAATGAAATGTATTTTAATTCTTCCTGAAAGTACTGATTTAATACTCAAGAGAATCCTAGGTATTAAGCAGTCTAAACAACTTTGTACGATTAAATTTACAAAGATTCGCTAGCTAGCCATCTCTAGCTAATTTGGCATAACATCTCTCTAAATTGGAAAAGCAGCTATGAGATTTGCACATTTTAATTCAGATTGTGACAACCAATATCCGTAACATATGGCAATGCTGTTTAACGATATTGACCGTATTCTCATGTCGGCCATATTGTTTTTTTTTTTAAATATCCTAAACAAACCATACATTTCCTGAGCGGTCAAAGAATAAACTTCAAAGAAATATATTTACTTTCTTCCTGACATACTTAAGGGATAGACATATTTAAGGGAATCCTGGATAATGGACTGTCTAAAAACAAATTTGTACGATTAAATTTTCACAGATTTACTAGCTAGCTAATTCGACTTCCAGGTTTCTCTAGGTTGTAAAAGCAGCTATGAGATTCAGAAATTTGAATTCAGATTGTATTTTTTTTTTCTGACGCGGTTAATGGTATCCGTAGTATCCCGTGATGCTGTTTAACATTGAGTTAGGACATGGTTGCATTTCTCAGCAGTACAGATGGAGGATGGCGTGAAAGGCTCTGGGGGACGTGTCTATATTGTGACCAATGGGATTTTAAGCTGTATTTGATTATAGGTTGGAAAAACCAAAGAATCCCGAGCTTGGGAATTCCCTCCTCAACCCATTGTTCTGCAAGTGACGGCAAATCAGAACGGCCGCTCACAGCATGAACAGCAAACAAAGCAACACTTCTTAGCTTTAAATGAGTACGACTTTTATATACAAGTACAAGTACAGTCAAAATAGACGCGTCAGCCTGTTAAATCTATAATATTGACGAGCATGGATGCATCCAACAAGTCCAACACAGACTTTTTCCACAGTGTTCGATTCAATTTGTTTTAACACTTTTGTTTGATCATCTTCAGCATTATTTGTAACAGTAAGAACAATAAAAATGTTGGCCAGTGCACCTTAACAGATTAATGCTCTGATCCAATTATACAGAAGAATGTACATCTTTTAGTCAATGTAGGTTTTGGTCTCATTTCTGGTATTTGATTGAATGTTGGAAGGCATCCCTGCAATCCTGTAATTTGAAAATTAGACTTTAAATAATTAGACGTAAGCATCTAAGTGACAGGACTTGGGCGCTAGTTTCCTGTCACCCACTTCTGTCCTCACACACTCATTTTTTTCATTCTGATTGATATAACTCTTTCCCCTCCAGCACTGACACACATTCACTCTTTAATTAATTTCCTCACCCACAATATACAGTAGACGGAGCATTTATAGCCTGCATGTTGCGCTGCCGCCAGTGTCTGACTTGCAAGAAAAAACCCTAAAGATTTGGATCTGAGAACGAGGCTAATCACACTTGATTCACTTTAGCTGTCTCATCAGGATCGTACAGTGCAGCAATACTGCAACACTGAGAACAGGAACAGGAGAGGCAACACGATACCTGGTGCAACAGAATCCCGTGCCAGAACACAGCTTAAAATCCGACAAGGCTTTTCCTCATTCAGACTTTGTGAGCTGCACCTCGCTCTCCTTACTGGATGCACTTCTTCCTGGATACATGTATGTATTGATTAATGATAAATACTATAAATAAATAATAATAATAAAAAAAATATATATATATATATATCTCCACTGTATCTGATTACTGCAGACAAGAATTTTGGCAGTTTTACCTGTATTGAGGGGGGAAAAAACAACAGAAAATCAGTTTAACTATAACTCAGAGATATAATGAAAATCTAAGGGCAGATGTTGAGTTCTGTCATTATACAGTATAATCCAAACTTAAAATTACAACCTTTTACATGACTAGCAATAAAGGTTTTAGGATGAGATGGACAGGATGAGAAAGACCATGTCTCACCAAATATGTTTTTATGGAGTTTTATTTATTTAACAATACAGAAAAAAGTAGTTTCGGTTGCTTTACAGGTTGTGGTATCCCTATGCAATCAGTATGGATGCAATGGTTGCAATATGTACGTGTTATTATCCATTTATTGTTACCTGTGATGTTGTAAGTGATGAACTTCTACAAAACACGTTAGTTCCTGTTATCACTTACGTTATTCCCAGTTGTTCCTTCAAGAGCCATGTGTTGGTAAGCTACACTGATGATAACACTCCATAATTCCAAATTCTCTTTTTTCTGAGAAATTTCTGCATAGATGAATTAGAAAACAGATTTTAGTGATTCACTTAAAACACCTTTTACTGAGAATACATTTCACTTTAATAAATGTTTCCTTATGACTGAATTCGACATCTACCCTTGGACTTCCATTATAAGTGAGTTTGGAGTCTCTTCTTTTCTCCAGACAGGGAACTAAGATGAGAGTCCCATTGTTGGAAATGACGCATGCATACAGATATAGTGAATAGAGATTCATGAGAAAGTTGCTGGAGTATTCCTTTAATTTGGTCCTCATTCCTCACTACTGTTCGAGTGTGTTATTTTTTCACAACTGATTCTGTAAAAGCTGAAATAATCTTTTCTACTATGTGGTGTTTATTCTGATAGAATGAATTAGGCTATGAGTCACTCCAGAAATGTTCATCTTGTATCATCTTGGTCAATCTTTCGCTGAAGAGTGCCGTCATCATGACTCTAATCTCTACAGTGATTCAGCATTTCTGACTCTGGTGTGGCGTCCTCGCTCCAGCATCTCAGCCTGTGCAAAAAAAAAAAATTGAATGCTTGTCCTATCTTTGAGGAATGATAACAAATTCTGGGGAATGATAACACATGTCTTGCTCATATCCTGTACAAGTTTGCCCTTCGTGCAATGAGCACCTTTCAGCTTCCTTCAAGAGTTAAAGTCTCCATGAAACGGCTCAGGATGGTGCTGTGATTTGATTCTGGATGCTGACGTATTTCTTTTTGGAACAGGAAGTCAGTTATCACATGTTGTCTGACTTCCATGACAGCCAATAGCATTCAGGTTACACCATATCCCTACCAAAATATCCAAATTAGACAGTAGCTTGGTGAACTATGTGAATATGGGGAATAGTGAAGAGCTTAGCGAGAGCATTTTCTTAACCGTGGAGAAATTCTCACCGCTCTCTTCACCCACGCATGTACACTTTAACCAGAACAATAGTCCTTGAGATGACGAGATGACGTTTTGAAGTTATGCGAAACATGTTTGAGACAAGGTCGGTTGTCCTTGGCGCCACTGGCGATATAGAGCCATGAGATCGACACTGAGCGATATCTGCTGTGTCTTAGTGTCAGAGAAGCCCCGACCGTGTATGAAGATGGAATTCTTAGTCAGCAACATTCCAGGGACAGCGCTGGGAACATTCCGGAATTGAACAGCTCCAAGTTGGTAAAACACTTCTCCAATAAAAATCCCTGTTACATAACCACCAACTTGCACAAACTCCATGATCTTTCAAATGAAAAATGAATGGTTTTAATTGTTGTAAAAAGAGAATAATGTGCGATGACGTGCCCCCAGGGGTGGGACAAATACGTTCCACAGAACATCTAATTGGATGAATGCAATACTAATAAAGGATGACTCTCAAATAAAAATTAACATTTTCCCAGAAGTGATAAATGTAATAAAGTTAATAACTAAAATTTCATTTTAAATAGGGTGGCATGGTGGTGGCTCTGTCGTCCCACAGCAAGAAGGTTCTAGGCTCGAACCTGCCGGATAACTTTGGGCCTTGCTGTGTGGAGTTTGCATGAATTCCCCGTGCCTGAGTTGGTTTCCTCTTGGTGTTCCAGTTTCCTCCCACAGCCCAAAGAAATTCAGATTAGGTTAACTGGCTACTCTGAATAACCATAGGTGTGAATGTGAGTGTGAACGGTTGCTTGTGTCTGTGTTCGCCCTGGGATAGTTTGGCGACCTGTCCAGGGCGTACCCCGCCTCTCACCTGAAGTCAGCTAGGATTTGGCTCCATGAATCTGACCGCTAAGTGGTATAGATAATGGATGGATGGATGGATAAATTTAGAATATCTTCAAAACTATTTATTATTTTTTATATATATTATATTGGTATCTATAAGTCTAAGAAACAAAAAACTCTAAATATGCTTAAAGCAAAACCGTTGATTTTCTCATTTGAAGAAACATATTCCACCCACTCCCTTTATTTGAAGTGCTGGATGATTCTTGCATAAACAAGGCAGAGGTAGACAGCGAGAACAGCTGGGCCAGCAAGCCATCATAATAAGCCACCATCATTGCTCACCCTCTTAAATCCCAGAATATTTACTCATGCTTCATGAATTATTCTGTTACCCTTTTGTCCCCCTAAAATCCCCTAAGCACAGAGATGACTAGCACCTCACGTGGTTATTTCTGCCCATGCTTTCACTTTTCCAGCTGCCCACTGAGGGAGGAAGCGCTAGGGTTGGACATGTCAGAGCTTCCTTGGCGTCTACAACATTAGCCCTGTCAAGCAGAACCAGCTATCACATTACATTCTTTAAAAATATCATAAATGACATGATAGATTGATGTTCTATCACCACCAGGGGATGAGGATCATTATGAGGGGCAAATGCTGTAGTTTACCTCAAAGCTACATGCAGTGAAATAATGTAGTCTTTTTTAATGTAGATTTTCTGTATTATTTTTACAGTTCTATGTGCAGATTGTAAGAACCAAGGGCACTAAAGGGTACCTTTTCTTTTCATTTGGGTGATAAGCTGTATTATAACTTTAACTTAGTTTTACATTTAGGCTACAATATTAGCCCATCAAGTCTCATTTTGTACCCTAAATTTTGTTTCCCATGTGGAAATATACTTAATAAAAGTGCCAAATGAACCTAATTTCAACCCACTAGCTAAATTCCTTTAATAATAATTACTAGTTTTAATCACATAGGTTTATAGAATAATTAGCATAATGCTAGCTTGCTTCTTCTACTAATTTGGTATTGTAAAATCATCAGATCATCAAAAACAGTTATAAAAAACAAAACAAAAACTTACTAAGGGATATTAGAGTAATGGTTTTCATTAACCCTGAAAAATGATTAAATACTTACAGGAAGATGGATAAAAGCCAGGAAGAGGCGTTTTTTTTCCAGCATAAACAATATAATACCTAAGGTTAGCCAGCTAGCTACTCTAATGTTAGCCATCATGCTTGCAAACTGGGCTGTTGGTAAAATAATTAGTGTAATGTTTTCTAGCTTGCTAGCTAAATTGGATGCTGGTTTTTATCACAAATATGAACATAATGTCAGCCTACCCTAATACTAGCTAGCCTGCTAGTGAACCTAGCTAGAGCTAGAAAAAAATCTCAGCTTTACAGTTTTCAATACCCATTTAATTATTATATACTGACAGGGCAAGAGTTAATGGAGTATTTTTCAAAAGGGTAATTAACATTGGCTAGGTTACTAAAATTAAGTTAGTTAGCTTGCCACTTTAATGTTAGCTATTCTGCTAGCAAACTTGACTGCAAGTTTTAATTACCCATTATAATAGTTCACCTAATGTTAGCTGGTTTGTAAGACGCATGTTTTAATCAGACTAACGTGATCATAATGTTCTATAAATGAAGTGATTTAGCTAGCTTACTGTTCTAATGTTTGCTAGTAAACTTATGGGTTTTAGTGAAAATAGTATAGTAGATTACTAGCTATCATGTTAGCAAACTAAACTGGACTTAATTATACTTTGCAATAGTTATGCCAGTTAAATACTTTAACATTAGCTGGCTTGCTACAAAACATGGCTAGCTATTTTATTTACCAAAAATAACTTAATAGTTACCCTAATGTTAGCTAGCTTCCTAGCTAATTTTGTTACTGCTTTCACTCATGGTCACAAATGGATGTTAAAACAAAACTCTTATATATTTGCAACTCATATATATTTACTTACACTACCGGTCAAAAGTTTGGGGTCACCTTCTAATTCAATTATTTCTTTATTTTTATGACTTTAAAAGAGACTG
>JAQQZR010000013.1:10213678-10234123 GCA_030068235.1 Notoglanidium macrostoma | reverse complement strand
CGTAGAAAGCAAAAAAAATAAAGAAAAACCTATGAAAAAGAGTAGGTGTGTCCAAACTTTTGACCGGTAGTGTATATTTTTACAAAATTTTACCTACTTAAAGAATGGTCTATAACTTAAAATGTAAGTTGTATACATTTGTAGATCTGTAGCATGAGTCTTAGTGCTCCACATGTAATAGGAGTTGCTTTCAGCTCCAGAGTTGCTTTCTTGTGCATCACAGAACCCTTCTTCAGAGCACCCTCAGATCTGTCACTGTGTAATCAAGACACTTAAACGATTTTAGAAGCAGGCAGTCCTTTTTTTGGACTCTTATCCCATCCTGCTTTCAGCGCAACGCCTCATTCCTGAGATAGCAGAAGCTGTTCAGGGAGAGTTTTGCATCTGAACAGTGTGCCATGAAGATGAGAGTCCAGCACTCTTATTTAGTTACTGAATAAATATTGTCTAGAATGTTAAATATCATGAGTAGTGTCTTTAGTGGGGTTAATGAATTTAGTTTTATGAGCGTGATGATTTGCGAAGGTTGTTTGCATGATGCAAAACAGGTGGCTTTTACAAAGCAACCTTCAGATACCAAACACAAACATGTCCTGGCTGACTGACTGATTTAATTTGGAGTAAAGGTAAAATTATATGCATTTATGTTTTGGCCTAATTTTTGGTACGTTAAAGAAGCTTGCTCACCTTTACCCAAAATCGCCTGCGCCAAGCAGCAAGTCACTATTTTCAATGCCATCGATATTCCAAAAACAATCCGAATCAATCTGGCGCCATCCTAGACTGTAGATCTTAATTCATTATGTGAAAATATTTTTGCAAAACTATCTATATTTTAAATTCTTTCAATTGATCCATTCCATTTTCATATGGTTATTTTGTATGTAATGGACCTGAACTGGCCTCAGCTGTCTCGCAGGTGAAAGAAAAAAGAAAAAAAAAAGGAAAGGAAAGAGAAGATATATTTTGTTCAAAGCTTTCACATATAACATGTAGATGAAAAAAGGTTTTGCTTTAAAGAGAGCTAGCAGGCAGCAGTGACGTGCTTTCAAAACAAAAACAACGCATTGGATTCTGGGAAGGGTGAGCCAGCGTCTTTAACCATACATCTCTCTCTCTCTCTCTCTCTCTCTCTCACTCACTGCTGCTTTAGAAATCTGATACAGTCAGGAGTGAAAACCAGTGTGCAACCTAAATAATGCAATTTGGAAGTGTTGGTTGTACCATACACTCGCTCCATTTCACTCACCAGGACCTGATGGCTGCCTCAAGAAATAAATAAAAGCAAAGTTTCTGGGAACACAAATATCATTAGTTCTTGAACAATTAATGATAAAAAATAATTTTATAAAATGACAATTTTTGATTATGATGATTATGATGATTTATTATTATCAGTAATAGCAATCTTTATCCCATCGGAAGTGCGTTTCAAAATCTTACTTCCTGCCAAAATGCTACTGTGCAGTATAAATCTGTAAGTGATTGAAACTGCACCCATCATCTATAGTGCAGGAATTCGAGAATGTGTGAAGCGAGAATAAGCCATCTAAGCACATTGCAAACGCAGAGTTACATTATGCAATGCAAAGCGGTGCAGGAGCAACATGCAAGGAAGGATAAGGTTACTTTTTCCTGATTAGGTCCTCTGGACTGATGTCTCAGAAAGTGCATTAGGTGTTTAATTCACTTTAGTTACAGCACATATGTGAATATTGATTCTTTTCAGAACATATCAATACCTAACCCGAGCACTTCTAAAGGGTGGCTTTAAGCACACCGAGCTCACATGTCGAAGATACGGCCTTTATTTTTAATCATGTAACTACAACATGGAGCTCCATATACCACATAGCATGAACAGAACAGCGAGTCAATTTTAATTTTTTTATTTATTGAAAAGAATAGAGGAACTGTCCATGACTGGTATGTGAAAATCTTCCCTTCAGATGAAAGGATATTACAAGCTGAACTTCAGCTCACATTACATCATTCCAGCCTTCATTCCATATTCAACAGATAAAATGTCCAGGATTAAGTGTTCTCATTCGATGGCAGGGACTTTATTTTTATTTATTTAGTTTTTTAACTTATTATTTAAAACCATTTCCCAGCAAAATTCTCTTTGGAAACGTTCCACCACCAGACTATATGTGTTTCAAACAAACTGTAATACTATTGCACATTTCTAGACTAGAACATACTGAACTTTGCCTTACATTTAAGGTTGCCAGGTCTGCATGAATCATCCCAAATAACAGCCTAATAGCAAAACACCAAACCTTCCTCTTCCAGTCCTACATTGATGCTGTCATTACTAAAGATAATCATATCCTTGCAGAATAATGTAATACTGTATTCTTTAGCAGGGAAGTTTTACAAACCAGCAGTTTTCCTAAACAGTTGACTTCACAATATTACATATACAGTATTTCCATAAATAAGGAGTATGTGCTTCTAATGAACTTGAAGTCAGTTTGGTAAAGGATTTATTCCATCACAGTCATGGATCACACCTAGGGTAAATTTAATTTAGCCAGTCCACCTACAGGAATGTTTTAGGAAGTGGGAGGAAACTGGAGATCACAAGTAGCACTGGAGAACACTGTAGGATAAAGTATGTCCATGAAAAATGCATAGGAAGGATGAAATGAGTCACAATGGAATGAGTTGAATAGTTTCTTATTCGTCATGTCAACAGAAAGGATCTCCATTTCCTACATCTCCAACTAGGATTTTCCTAAGCAGAATATATACAGTGTGTATATATGTATATGTATATATGTATGTATTGTATTGAGGTATGTATACTTCCAAGTCATTTGGTGTTTGAATCCACCATTCCAGCTGATTTGACCAGTTACATTCTGACCAGTGCATACAGTGTTCTATGATTATCTATCTATCTATCTATCTATCTATCTATCTATCTCTCTACCTACCTACCTTCCTACCTACCTACCCACCCACCCACCCATCTATCTGTCTATCTACTTCTCTATCTATCTATCTGGCTAGCTAGCTACATATCCACATTCTACTACTGCACTGTATTTTTTGTTTACTTATGGAAATCACACATTCTACTGACTACTTTATTCTTTTTAATTACTTATTTATTTTATTTACCTGCTCACTGTCTTATGTGTATTAAAGTTTCAAATTTGATGTGAGTCCTTGTCATTTGTCATTGTGGCTTATACAGCTGTGCAAACCTCAGGGATCAATTATCTACACTATAAGGACAAAAGTATATGGACACCGGACCATTACACCCATATGTTATTCTTTATTCCCTATTCTTTCCCCAAACTGTTGCCACAAAGTTGGAAGCACACAATTGTCTAGAATGTCTTTCTATGCTGTAGCATTGCAATTTCTCTTAACTAAGAGTCCCAAATCCAGCATGACAATGTGCTTGTGCACAGAAACAGCTGCATGAACACATGGTTTGAAGACAAGGATGGAGTGGAAGTGGTACAAAGAGACCTGACCTGAATCCCACTGAACATGCTTTGGGATGAATGTGAACACTGACTGCACCCCAGGCCTCCTCACCCAACATCTCTCTAATGCTCTTGTAGCTGAATGAACACATCCACACAGCCACACTCCAAAATCTAGTGAAAAGCCTTACCAGAAAAGTGGAGCTTATTATAGCAGGAAAGTGGAAATAAATCTGGAATGTAAGTGTTATGGTAAGATATATGTCCATTCATCCAATTCCACCATAAAGTCTCTGGGAAAGCTCCTCAATTTACGCAAACTGAAAAATTGTATAAGAAATTCAGTAAAGCTTAGATTTAATATATTAAAAGATTTTAGATAATAATATTACACATTTATAGACTTCATATTACAGCAAAGTTAAGCAACGGAGCTTCTCAGTATTGCCATGCGGTGGAGTAGGCGTGGGTGAGGAGGCGTGGTCTTGGGGACGTTGGGCGGTGACGAGGGCGAGGAGTTTCCTTTTTCTGCTTTGTCATTGGCTGCATGACGTGTCAAACTTCGATGCTTCTTTCAATATTCCGCTACAGCAGAGTGAGTCGAGCTTTAGCTAGTGTGTTGCTGCTCCTCAGTGCCGGCGGTTATCACTTTTTAATCTGGGGGAAAAGACAAAAACAAGACAGAAACAAGACAAAACACGGTGCCGGTTTGCAGAATTAACCACAGGAGGTGAGAGAGGGTTTTTTTTTTTAAAAAAGCGAGCGTCGCTATCTTGTTGTTAAAAATATATATAATCTATAAAAAGTCAGGTTTTCAAGATGGCAGACGCCGAACAAGTTTCCTCCACAACTCCAAACGAAGTGGAAGAAGACGAGATGAAGGCTTGGAGTCAGTCAGGTTTCAGTGAGGCCAGAGGAGCTCAGGAACTGGTTCAGGTTCAGGATGGAAATGTAGGTTTGTTCGGTGGAGAATGGTATGTCCAAGATGAAAAAGAAGTGCAAGAAGCTCATGCTGGAGAAGAAGTGAGCTGCAGACAGGAGGAGGAGGAGGAGGAGGAGACGGATCTGCACACAAGCGAGAACAAAGCCGAGACTGAATGTCTGGAGAAATCTGTTGATTTGATTTCTAAACCTGTAGAGTGTGAAAGCCCTGAGAAACCTGACAGCACTCAGATAGAGGGTGAGATTAAAGCAGCAGAGGAAGCAGAAGCAGAAGAAGCCTTAAAACTAGTGGATCTGAAAGAGGTGGAGGAGGTAGCGGTTACTGCGGCTTTCAAACAACCTGTTCAAGCTTTCACACAAGACCAATACCCTGTGGTTTCATCTGCTACAGAGCTTCAGGCAGCTTTCAGATCAGAACAGACCCAGCTGATGACCACCACGAAGCTTCAAGAGGAGACCATTTTCAAATCCGAGCCACAGGATCTGGACTTTGATATTAGTGCATGCTTCCAAAAAGAGGAAGCTTTTTCAGCTCCTGTAGAGCCCGAGAAAGCTGTAAGTTCAGTGGTGGAGGAGAAAAAAGAGCCAGAGAGGAGGACCCTGCTGGAGGAAAGCTTCAGATCCGACTCCGAGTCGACTCCCGCAGCCTCTGCGTCTCCATCAGCCCGTGAGTGGAGCTGTGTCTTTATTTATTTTAATCTTTTAAATATCATTTTAAATCGATTTAACAGAATGGCATTTTGAATAAAAAAAAATATAAGAAATGCTTTTTATTTATTTATTAAAATTCGGTCCAATACTATAAAATAATGCACAGAAAATGAATCATGATGACACTGTGTCTAGCAGATTCTGAAATGCTGTAAATACTAATATTTTGCTAATGACACCTGGCTTGCTAGCTTAATCACCTCATAAATACTGCAAAGCCATCCCAGGGGATTATAATTAAATTTAATAATGATTTTTTTTTCTCCAAAACTGAGGAGTGACACCTCTACGATTCATGAGCTAGCATAGATGACACAGGCGTAGCTTAGCTGTCTGACTAGCAAAACGTGCTAATCTGTGCCAAAATGTTAACCGTTTAAATCGTATATGAGGACTAATAATATGCCATTAAAACAGAGTTTCGTTTTTTCAGGGTTGTTTAAATTGGGAAACAAGCTTTACTTGATGCAATTTGTCCATCCATGTTGAGGCTAATTCATGCTAGTGGGGTGTGTGCGTTTGGTTTAATCAGACAATAGGAGCCAAACCTTCCCTCTGTTTTATGGTTTTAGGGCATAAAAATACACGACGTCCATGATTTTCAGGTCGAAAATTGCTTGTCATTAAAATAACTTGTTGTTTTCACGCTTCAGATATGGTAAATAGTTTTAAGTAAATAAAAATTTAAGGCTGTGGCATTGATGTCTGAAAACAGAGCATTATTCTTTATTCAATTCCTGTTAAATAATGTCTATTAAAGCTTTATTTATGTATTCAATATATGATGGGAAGACTTTTTAGCCCAGGGTGGGGTTTATGTAAAATGTAAAGACATGATTTTGCAGTCATGTTATTCACCTCTGATGGCCAGGATGAATATTAACCCCAGTGATTTATTTCTATTATATTGTCCTGCACTCATTAATGATAAATGAGTCATGTACATATGGGCTTGTTATCAAAACAATATTCCTTTCTCTTCCTGAAAACACTTCACTCGTGGTGCACTTAGCTAACTGAAGGCGTGTACTCTCGTATCCTTGCTGTCAAGTGCCAAATGCAATGATGCTGCACATTTCAGGAAGTCTGTGATTTTAGGATGTCGTTCAACGCTTGTAAACTTTGGCTCGATTCCATGGACCACACCCTTTTGCCAAATGGATCTAAGGGGGGGGAAAGGAGGGGTGTTGATTTGAAACACACCTAAATATAGACGGAGTGGTCCTTACAGCCAGCGGTGTTCATTTCAGTGGTTCAATGCTGTAAAAAGCAACGCTCTGGGCGTGTCCCTTCCTCCAGCGCCTGACTCTTTGTGGCCGCGTTTCAAAAGTTACAGTGGACGTCGTCTGCCATGCATGAGCTTTGTTTTCGTTTGTTCCTCGTCACTGAGCAGGCCTTGAAGGATGACGTTGATCTTTAATCTTTTAAAGGGCTGAGAGATGTGGAAAGTCTTCAGAGCAAGAGTTCATAACATGTATATAACCGTGTATAACTCTTGTTATAAACCAGGACAAAGTGACAAGCAAATATTAACCCACATGTCCTCTGTGATTTCAAGTTTATTACAAATCACACTGTATGAGATCATCCCACATTCAATAACGGACTGTGCGATGTAACGTCTTCTCTGCGTCAGTGAGCGGATGAAAATCTCCAGAGATTGATTAGACTTGCGATAGACTAGTCTTGTGTAAACCAGTGAGATTAAAGGGGCCACCTCACCCTCCCCAGAATCCTCTGCGCCAAGCAGCGTGCCATCATTTTCGATGCCAATGATATTCCAAAATCAATTAACAATCTGGGTGAAATCCTAGGCTGAGATTGAAGCTATCTATATTTTAACTTCTTTCAACTCCTTTTAGGTGAAAAGGAAGCAACGCTCAGTCTTTTATACTTCAATAAAAACATTTCTGACAGTACCAGATCTTCAGTCAGTCAACTTGCCACTAAATTGTTATGTTGTCCATTGCAAGGTTGTTGATCTCGAGTCTATAACAAGGTTTGTGACTGCACAATCTGACAGAAAATCATCAGTGTAAATCCTGAATACTCGGACACTTTCTTCGCGCTAATCACGCTTTGACTTCATTCCTATGTGGCTATAAAATCTTCTGAATTTAACCAACATAATTCTTGTGTAATATTTGTAATTGTGAGATTATAAAGACATTCTCTCTCTTTCTCTCTCGCTCTCTCTCACACACACACACACTCACTCACACACACACACACACACACACACACAGAAATACAAGTCAAGCAAATCCTGCCGTCCTGTCCTCCAAAGCCATGTGCTTAGTCAGTTGTCATGATAATAATGATTGTTATTATTATAGACAAAAACAGCTGTGTTTTGTACACACATTTCCACAAAGGCCCTGTAAACTCCCGAGAGAATAAAGAATGAGTCCTGAATGAGTCCTGGTTTGTTCTCAAACCCTTTTATGCTTTGTTGCACAACTAAAATATCAAGATTTTAAAATAGGCATTTCTATACTAGCTGCGTGAAGTACATATATCCGTGCCATTTCTGATGTAAAACAATTTGGAAATCATTTTTCAGGTTTTAAATGCCACATCAGTCGTCATGTGAAGCTTTGTGGCTTGACGTTCTGTTCTCCAAACCAATCATTCCTGTGTTTAGTAGAAAAGCATCTCCCTTGGAGCAGGAACTGAAGATGGTTCTGGAAGCTTGAGGACGTGATGGATAAAAATATCACTCATTATTTTAGTAATGTAGTATTATCCATTTAAATAAAGGGCTCTTCATGGGGTCAGTGTGGCTGTAAGTTTTCATTCCAGCCAGTCAGGAGCCACAAGCTTTAGTTAATGAATTGATTTTTAAACAACTGTTAGGTGTGGCTTCTGTTGGGCTGGAATTGGGCCACATCAGCTCTTGTGGATAAGATTGAAGACCATATTTTTAATATAATATAATCACGGGGTTGTATATGGTTTTAACGGGCAATTATCTGAATTCTACACACGCCCATGCGAGATCGCGATGTAGCCAAGCCAGTTTGAAACTTGACCAGGACGACTTTGTCAATCTTGTTCAAAACTACATGACGTCAGACATAGATGGGTATTATTGAACTTGAATCATTTTCTTTGCTTACTCACACCTTCTTGTCTTCATTATCTGTCCTCGTCACATATTTTTTCTTGTTTGTTCCTTCAGATGAACCCAGTCTTCCTTCCTCTGCTGCTGCTCCTGCTTCTTTTCCGACTCTGATGCAATTTACTTCAGGCAAGTCCTTTCTTCATGCTGCTGATACTGTTTTTACTTTTCAAGCTCAGGAGGTTTGGCTTATAACATGTTTGACCTGCTACTAATATGCACCAATGAGATCATAAACAACTTGTAATATAATAATATAACTGACATTTCATCTAAAAGGCAAATAACCATACATATGATTTACTGCTTTTGCTATATTTAGTGCTAATTTGACAGAGTTTTTGGAAACGTTTAAAAAATCAGATTAAAGGAACTGTTAACCGTGGGTTTGCATTGCTTGCTGTGATCTCTTACTCAGTGCTTCCAAGGGCTTTATGTAAATGAGGAATGTAATTTGTACTAATTTATCATTTTTTTTTCTCTGTCCACTTCAGTAGAGAGTTCTGCTTCTGTTTCTGTTTTTCCCCTCTGCTTTCTGTCCTGACTGTGACAGAACTTCCCTTCCCAGATGATGAGAATGAGAACCCTCATTTTAGATCTAAAATATGCACACTATCATGGAATGTTTATGGCTAACATACAACAACCTCCTCGTCATCTGTCAGTCAGGATAAATAAAACAGGGTTAACTAATTACAGAGGAAAGCAACACAAAGAAAACTATCCAAAGGTCACTAGCTTTGAGAGATGTCACCTTCTTTAAGTAGGTTTCATCATGTGAAGTTTGTCAACCGAAATGTAGTAACCACAATTCTCTGATTAAGAAAAGTTAAGAAAATGTGACCCGGCTGCCGGATTTTTTCCATCTCAGGTCCTTCCTTAAGTACATGTTACCATTAATTGTAATTTCCCCATACCTCTAATTCAACAGAATACGAGGATTCTTCATTAATATCTAGCACACAGCCCAGCTTCAAAACAACCATGGATTCATTTGGCAAAGATTCACCTTCCAGAAGCATGCCCAGATATGACCCAGACGTATTAAACCAGTCCGATGACGACTTGATGTTTGAAACGAAAAGGAACCCTTTTCAAGACTTCTCGCCTGTCGAGAAACCCACCAGTGAGTTCTCCCCGTTTGGAGAAACTACAGCAGACATCAGAGCAGCGAAGATGTCAGATAGTCCGTCTCCAGATCTGGTCCAGGACGCCCATGATGGAGAGCTGCAGGACAATTCGCCCTTGCAGGACTACGAACCGTCTTTTGATTCCAGAGAAGCGGCCACCGAGTCTCTGAGGCAACAGCTTGCTTCGTCTGACTTTTTTGGAACTGCTCCTAAAGATAATGAGGAATCTGGTTTACCACCATCTCTCCCAGATATTTTGAAATCCTCACCACGCAAACATGATAAAGCAGACTCTGGATCTTCCGAGGGAAGTCCTGATTTCAGTCCAGTCCATAGGAGTGGTAACGATTCACCAAATGCTCCTTTCTCACTGTCGGTGAACAATCCATTTGCTTTCGAAGCCAAGGTTCCTTTGGTTAAAGAGATGGCTGAAGAGACTGAGGCAAGGGCTGCAGAAAGGGCGAGGATTGAAGAAGAAGACGAAGAAGAAGAAGAAGAAGAAAAGGCTTCAGAGCAAATGTTTGGTACATTTGATCTTGTTAAGGAGGCTGAAATTTCTCCAAAAGTCCCCGAAACCACCGTTGAAGACCAAGACGATTTTAAGACTTTGAGCCAAGATTCTGCTCAGATGGTTGACAAGTTCGAATGTCTCAGCTTCCCAACTGGAAAAGCCCAAGAACACTCTGACTCTGAAAGCCCATCTGCAGATTCACTCTCCCCAGTCTTGGAGGCCATGGCAAAGAACCCAGCAAGTTTCCAGATGGAACTCGAGAAGGAGAACGTTGTGCATGAGGAAGCAGAGGCTGCAGATGAGGTTTCTGAGCAAGAGGTATCGTCCGAAGAGTTTGAGTTTGTCGAGAAGCCACCTCGAGGCGCTGTCGATGAGTTTTTGGAGACGCTCGAAAACTCAAAGTTTGCCAGGGCATCAGAAATGATGTATGAAGACGAGGACACGGCTAAATTTGCAGAGCAGGTGGAAGAGGCGAGCCCGATTCCACAAGAAACAAAGAATCAGACTTATTTTCTCCTCACCGAACCATCAAATGAGACCTCTCAGGTGAGAGGTAAGGCAGGCCTAGAGTTGTCTGATTTCCAAGTGCCCTCCCAGGCTCCTTTGGCACCAAGTCCCGTGGTCAAAACTGAGAACGTGGCAGTGAAGAAAGCAGAACCTAAAGACCTCAAGCTTCCTAACCTGAACGCAGGAGCAGGTAACTCGGCAGGCAACGTAACGCCTAGTTACCGTTTTATATCTGTGGATAAATTCCTCACCTTCCAGTCATCCCTACAGTACCCCATTCATCATTTCCCTTCTGTCCTCGATCTGCATGGTGTGACGGTCCTGATGCATGTTTGTGAATGTTTTTTCTCATTTTTTTTCACCCTGTCTGTTCATATCCATGTATTACTCCATTATATCTTCAGACCTGTGGTGGGTGTGTGGGTGTGGGTGTGTGTGTGTGTGTGTGCATAGATATACAGTCCCTATTTTGGTTACCATCACAAACCAATCTTAATTTGGCAATCGAGATTGATTGATTGATTGATTGATTGCGCACACTTATGTAACTGACCCTGAGGAAACATCTATGACTTGAATGCAATCGCTAAAGTTCCTGTTTTGCTCAACAACACTCCAACAGTTTTACCCCTTACCTCACTCTGGGTTAATGAGTTACCCAAGCGTAAGAGCATCAGGGTGATTTGTATTAAAGGTCATTTGCAGTACAGACTTTGGAAGTCGGTAGATTGTTGAATCATATTTTTTTCCATCAAATGCTAAAGTACAGAATGACACTGAAAAACATCAGTAAGAGAACGTATAAATGTTTTTTTTTTTTAATAACTTGTACAAGCTGACATACAAATATCAGCATGATGAAGCACCTCTATTTGTTTGGGAATCTGTTACAAGTTGCCAGGGTGCTATAAATTTATGCTCCTGCATTGCGACACACCAGCTCATCAAGTACAGATAAAATGCCTGAGTCGGTTCCAAGAGGGAGCGTCGTGCCAGAGGGCAGATTTTTCGGCTATTTACATGCTGGATTTATAGAGCTTAATGAGATCACACCTTGAACCTAAAGCAAGGGTGGATCCTGTCCTTGCAAATTTGCCTGTAACCTTCGCAATAATGCGAACAACAAACAATCAGTTACAGATGATCACCTCTACGTAGTTATGGTTTAGCTACAATAACAATAAGTTGGGTTTGTTCTTTTTATATATTTGGGGAAATAATTGATAGGTTGTTGAGGCTGGATTCTGGGTTTTATGGGCCGGGGTGCCATCTAGTGGACTTTTTTTTTTTTTCTTTTTTCTTTTTTTTTTTTCCTTTCTTTCTTTCTTTTTTTTTTTATTTATTTATTGGCAGCCTGTTAGTGCGTTGCTCATGATGAGCTCATGTATTTTCTTTTTATATCTTGGGCTGGTTCTTCTTTTTCACTGCCTTAATGCACAGTAGATCTACCTTATGGTGACTTCTAATGTTATGAACCTTCTGGCACCTGATGGCGTATTTTGATATAGTGGGTCTTATTTCCTTGCATAACAGATACGAGGGTAGAGGAAGTGTATATCTGCCGAGGTTGAATTTAAAGAGAAGGGTATGCGTATTGGTGTGTGGGTGGGACTAGAGAGTGTTTGTGAGGGGAAGGAGTTGCTGCGTCAGTGCGTTTTAGAGGTTCCCAGAGCCAGCAGACGGTCAGCTGACCTTAGTCCTGCAACCAGAGAGCGAGGGGGGGGGGAGAGAGAGAGAGAGAGAATCACTGCAGTCATCACACTTAAGGCAGCGTTCCTTCTCGTCATTACAACTTGTTCCTTTCGCCCCACCCGCCACTGCAGCTCCACGCTCCTCACCCGGCCTGGAATGCCAAGCTGATCCCCTGCAGACCTGCCCTAATCATCCACGGGGGAAACCATGGACAATCAGGATATTCAGGACAAGCAGGAGTGCCTACGTTCACCAAACTGGAGAGACAAGGGTACAAACTCTGTGAGCTTGTTGTTAGGTGACTTCTGAGAGGAAAGACTGCTGTTAGTACCACTTGTTATGCTGAAAACTGTCTGTTCAGATATGCTTACGGTGTTGCATGTTGTACATTTTGTATATCCAAGGGGCTAGTGTTTCAGATCCGTCCTGAAAATGTGCTTGCTTGTCAGGTGGACCTTTAGACCCAATATATCTTTCAGATGGTGTGTCCAAAGGTTTTGGGTGCGTTAAGCTAAACAGTGCTAAAGTTATCTGCAGATCTGCAGTGATTTGCTGTTATTTACATGGAACTGTGCAGCTTATCCTGATGCGGTTAGAACCCTGGGTAGTCTGGACCTACAGTTCAGCACTCCCACCTACTGTTTCCGAAAATGTCAAGAGTGCATGCTGAGCGCTGGTCTAACGTTGCAGTTGTCATCTTCGTTTTTAGTGCAGTTTATAGTTCGCAGGCTCGGGAGTCATTTGGGTACTTTGTGTCGGCTGACAATCATGAGTGTTGCCTTTTGCGACAGACGAGACTTGCATTGCAACAGTGAGGGCATTGTGCTCAGGGTCAGCTCCATTTGCCACAGTAAAAATGATGATTAAATGCGTAATAGGACAAATCATTGTCAAATGCAGCATTAGTGACTTGGCAGTGTTGGTCTAAAAACACATTCAACAAAATTGGCCTTTCAAAGCATTTATTGAATATAATGAACACATGGTTGGCTCAAGGTGAATAGGGTTTGGCAGCACTACATTAAAGCCACTTCTTAGTATTAAGAAGGTGTTGGAATTTATGAAATTGAATTATTTTGCACACCAGCCCTTGTCACTTGCAGCATTTAGTCTAATAAAGTACAGTTTTGCTGCATACCTGCCACACTATAATTGGTCACTTGGTCTGGAGGACGGGTCATGTTCAGGGTTGTGTTGTTGGCAAAATGTCTTGTAGAGCTTAATGCTATTTTAGGGACCTATTTTTAGGAGCTGGCAGTACATCTGGTTAAAGCTTGTCTACCAAAATATAAGAGCAACTGTAAACAGAATCACATTTTGGTTATAAATAATACACATTGATTTTTCATTTGTCAGTTGCTTGTTACCAAAAATACCTGAAAATGGATTCCTACGTTATATTCTTGGCCCGCCAGTCAATGCTTAGCAACCATCGCTAGCCGCAGTTCAAGGTTTAAGAAATTTTCATGCCCCTCAGTGATTCCCGTGGACATAATTTCATTTTGAATCTGCTCCACATGTCATGAAAATACAAGCCTGAGCCGCCTTTAGAGTGGACTGTGGTGTTTGCTATGCAAAATCAAAAATAAGGCCAAAGGCAGTTACTAACTGGAGCCTCACAAGTTCTAGTTTTAGCTAGAGAAATCTGGCAGGTTTTGTTAATAACTATTCCAAGGAACCGGGAATACTTTGACAGAAAGAGGGTGTTTTAAGTTTGAGTGATTGTGAACGGCCACTAAAAGTTTCAGGCAAATTTTTTGGAAAACAAATTTCAGTGTAGAGACTATCACTTTTACTTAAAAGCTCTTCTTAAAATTTTTTGTTTTTCTTGAAAGTGTTGAAAGCCAGTCTGATTCTGAAGCTTGTGGCCAGAAAAGTGTACAAAGATATCCTCTGCTCTGCGAGTGAGTCGAGGGTGGTGCATTTTAGGCTGAAGTTAGCCGTAACTAACAGTCACGTAACTAGTGTAAAGGTATCTGTAGGCAATTGCACAATGACTCAAATTCTTACTCAGTGTGGGGAAAGTCCTCAGTAAGGTTTTATTATAACTCTGATGCACGAGTGGCCACTTGCAGGAAGAACACCCTACATGAGTAAAGAAAAGAGGGTTGGAGAGTAGCTTTTTATTTTGCACTCAAGTGACCTGTAAAGAGTTGAAGTATTTTATCTAACAAGTAGTGTGTTAATGCTACTACTTTGAAAGATCCATAATTTTTCATTTGTAGTTTAGCTAGCTATGTATTTACATTTCTAGTGTGCAGAGATTGAGCAGGTTTAAAAAAAATAAAACAACTGGAACATGAAACTTTATATTAAGTTTTATATTAGTTGCACATTCATATAAACAGCTTTGTGTTGTTTTTATGTGTTTTTTTTATAAGGAACTGTGTCAAATTACACTTCCTTCTGATTAGAGGATTACTCCTGGAGTGACAGTTGGGGTTCATTAATGAATGTGTTTAAAATGGAAGTGAAATGGAGCATCATGGACAATTTTATATACCATGGATTGTTTCAGATAGTTGCAGCCTGTGTTATATAAGTTCATTCAAGTTCATTTGAAAGGCTTGTAGTTGTCAGTCTGGGGTCTCTCGTCATTTTAGTCCCTCGCTGTACATATATTCCCTCCCCTAGATAGTAAACATTTCCTGAATCACAGAATGAAAAGTGGATGCTTCTCATGTACTCAGATTTGATTTTTTTTGTTTAATTATATTTTCTAATTGTTACAGGAACTTTGGTTCTCCCCAAACTGAAACAACAGCCAGAATATCTTCTCATGATCAACTAATGATGATCATGTGACTATATGACGCAGACATCCGTCTTCATAGAAAATACAGCCTGCTAGAAACTCGACTGTGGTCATTTTTTTTTTATTATTGCTGTCCAGATGCGAGCGTTTCATCACTGAAGAGATGTTTAAAAATGTATATTACATACGCCCCTGATAAACTAATCCGGTCCGAATAGGACTCATGCTACTGTTAATTTTAACTTGAATGTGTCTCCTGTAAGAAGTTTGAAGGACCGTTATTTTAAAAGCATATCTAATTAACAATCTCAAACCTTAAATGCAGAAGGTTTATAATGCACAATGTTAGTCCTGAAACTTGGTGAAAACTCATCAATACTTTTTTAAAGCTTAATTTTTAAAACTAAAAAAAAAAATGTCTGGCTGCAAAAAAAGAGAATTACAGCCCACAATCAAACTGTTTGTCCCTGGATTTTAATGTGTTGTTAAATGAGTAGCCTGTTTACATGGAAATGTTAATGGAGGAAAAGAAAGAGAGAGAGAGATAGTGTGTGTGTGTGTGTAGATGATAATTCGTGCACTAATTTCATTTCACAAAAAAACCCTACAGAGCCAAATGCACGTGTTCCACTCCACCCCCCCGCAGCACGAGCTTTTTGTTATTCCACGTGAACGCGCGCCGAGCAACAGGAAGCGTGTGCGCCTCTTCGTGGCCGCGCTTCGTGCTCGCGCTCCCTCGGTTGCGTTGGTGCGGGCGGCGCAAGATGGACGCCAAACGGGGTTGGTGCTGCCTTTTTATTTATTTTTGTCCTTTCCTTTCCGTGTGATTGTCGGTTGAGGCAATGTTTTCTAAGGGATTATGAATATATAAATATATATATATTTTTTCTTTTCTCTTATTCGGTGATGTAACGCCATTTTATGAATTATTAAGAATTCATTATTCTATGTTTGGTGCGCGCGAGGAGGAGGAGGAGGAGGTCGCAGTGCGCGTGTCGGTCGTCCATGTTGCAATGACAGAAAGCAAGTGTCAGAGGTCAGAATGATCGCCTTTATATAACCGGTGAAGATGTGAATCTGGACGGGGTTAGGACGTGGATGATGTTTAAAAATAAATAAATAAATGTGACATTGCGGTAATGGCGCGAGCTCAGTGCGGTGGGGATTGCTGTCGGGCGCGTGCTATTTATAGAGCACGCAGGCCAGTCAGTTCTTAACCATATGTAGGCAATCCTATTGGGAGTGGGTAAGACTTAGTACTTAACCCTGCTGTCATTGTACGGGTGTATGCATGCGTGCAACATGCAAACTGGGTATGTGTGTGAGAGAGAGAGAGAGAGAGAGAGAGAGAGAGAGAGAGTGTGTGAAAACGATACGGTTATACCGATGCTCGTTTCTGATGCCATACCGTCTGTATCAGGTGTATAGGAACACACCTGACATTCATTACATTGTTTAAAACAATCAGTGCTGGCATTTTGCATTTCTCTTTTCTACATTTTAATTGTTTTAGTTTTAAAAGTCTAAGTTGATAAGCATATTAAAACTAGTTTAAGTAATATTTTATATCATTTACTTTACCCAGTGTCACTAAAAGGATGCATTAATTTGTTTAGCTATACATTGTGCTTTTAACATTCCACTGCATCATTAAGGTTGTTTAGAAGTTCAGTAGGCCACTTTTTTAAAATTTCCGTACTTGTACAAATAACCTAAAACATGGACTGGAAGGGCACTCAGAGAGCGCAAGACCCCGCCCAGGACAATGGTTGACTTTTCTATGATGTGCAAATCTGTAACCGCAAACACTTTACATGTTTAGATTCATTTCCAATGGAGTCATCATATTTCTACATTGGCCATGTTTTGTTGCTATTGAAGTTTACGTCCATCTACTGGATTTTAAGATGTATGGCATTGTTGAGCGCAGCTTTCCACCAAGCCTAAACGCCATGTCTCATAATGTAAGGGCAACTAAATTTGTCGATTCACCCATGAATTTGTTCCACTCCATAATTTAATGGGTTCATTCTTGGTTCATGCTACACCCTGTCACCAAGATTCAAACCAAGTTACACACCACACCAAAATCTTAATCTCCCTGGAGGTAAATATAAAGGTTTAAGCTGTGGACTTAGAGCAAGTGTCTTAAGTGGTTGAGAACTCATTTGGAAAACCAATTTCCAGTCTGGAATGCTTGCTTGTGTTTGGATACGCCTCCTGTCCAGTCATTGTATAGGGGCGAAGCTTCTTGAACATGGGTGAGAATGGGGGTGGGGTCAAGGAGTAAAAAAAATAATTTGAATGTTTCCAAAATTCTCCTCACAATGAGTCCTGAGGATGTGCTGAGGCGTTGAGTTCGAGTCTATAAAATGTGACAGGAAGCCAAGCTAAATAAAAACAAATATTAAGGACCGGAAGGCTGGTTTCCAAACTGGGGTTTTTGTTTTCAGCTTTGTAAATTCACTTGCTCTGAGACTGGCTGCATTTTTGTCAGTTATACATAATTTTATACGTTATTTGTTTTGGTAAGAAATGAAAAATATTGACTATTGCACTTTTAAAAGTCGGCTGCATAACAATTAGGCTACATACAAAGTAGCTCATGTTCTTTAAATGGGAAATAGATGAAATTCCTGCCCATCTGCATAATATCACTTTATTATGCACATACATATTGTAATTCATATCATGCTTACTGTACTGCTGAATAGTAGTAAAATGCAGAAAAATCTAGCAAATTTGAAAATCATAACGTTTCTGTCCAGCTGTCTGTGTTAAATCCACACTGATTATCCGAATTACACCCTGTACTTTGTGCTTGGACATTATTGTGTACAATATATTTAATTTGTTGAGTCGTGGGCTCGAGCCAAAGCCAGCCTGTCTTCATGGTCACCTCGGTGATCAACTCATCTCCAAGTCAGCAGGTCAAAAAATAACCTCTTTCACTTCTAAATGTAGATTCGACCCGTCTCGAGTGACCAATGTCTTGCAAGTGCTGCGGTCAGAAATGCTGCCGTCTCTGGTGTGCATTTATATCCACTGTTTAATGCATGTTTATTTTGGCGGGATAGAAAGTTGTGATAAATAGCCTTGGATATTAGCATGGTGATTAAGCGATGATGCCATCTTGTTATTCTCTTGAATATTGCCGTAACAGCCGGTGCTCAAAGCACAAACTTTGTTCAGATTAGTGCTGAGAGATTGGTGTGCAGGACTTCGAGTGTGTTGTGTTCGTGCTTCTAAGCACGTTCCTGACCCAGTAACAGAAAGACATCACACACACGTCAGGGTCTGACCATTTGTTCGAAGTTTATGGGCATGAACTGATCTCGTTTTCAAGCCGATGGAGGTGGAGTAGATACGCCTCAGAGGTATGCCTGAGGTTAAACATGTAGGTCTCAATTTTGAGGTTATTTGCAGATGGGACTGTTTTCTAAAAAGCTTTACTTCCAGAAATGTTTCAGTGCTCTATAAAGGAATATTTGTTGTAAATATTGAGGTTTTGTACTTTTTAATCAAATCTATAAAAATGATAAAACAGCAGCATCATTGAGAGACTTGGCATTGGATATTCTTCATTTATCTTTAACTCTTTTTACCAGAAGCCAAAACAAATTCTAGATTTCCACCTGTTTTGGGGATGCCTGTGCTCAGTGGTAAATTTATTTGTGACATCCCGCTCCACTGTAGCGGTTAATGTTCCTTATGAAAGTAACCACTCAGGGCTGTAAGAATTGGCAGTATTCAGTTTAAGTATTTCTTTATTTTGCCTAGCCCACTAGGTTTGAACTTTATCATTTTATCATGCCAGTTGTATATGGTACTTAACTATTTAAAAAAAAAAAAAAAAAAAAGGCTTTAGTTGTGCTGTCGGTGTTGCATTTGTACCAATGTTGGTTTGGAGGTGTGTGAATTGTTTGCCCAGCAGGGGGCTTAGACTTCTCCCTCCTCTTTCCCATCACCCTGCTCACCAGCAGCTAAACCCAGAGCCATGATACTCAACACTGATAAACTCATTAGTGTCCTGACTAATCTCAGAACAGACATGCAACGATGAAATAATTTTTGTTTATACAGATTAAAAATGTTTACAGGGTCACAGTGAAATTGCTTTCGTTAATTAAATCAAGGGAAAAAGTCTCGTTTGTTTAAAAAGCACATGAGAGGCCACACCGCCTCACTTCTGTCAGAAACGGGCCACACCTCCTCACTTGTGTCAGAAACGGGCCACACCTCCTCACTTCTGTCAGAAACGGGCCACACCTCCTCACTTCTGTCAGAAACGGGCCACACCGCCTCACTTCTGTCAGAAACGGGCCACACCGCCTCACTTCTGTCAGAAACGGGCCACACCGCCTCACCATGTAGCTGAGGCTAGCAGGCACAAAAGCCACTCCTCCTTTCATGGGATTGACAAGCACATAAATAATAACAAAGAGGGGAAGCCATTGTGCACTTCCAAGGTCAAGGTAAATTCAAAGACTACTTTTAAAAAATAGTCTGCTCACAGTTTTCTCCTTAAAGAGAGTTTTTATTGACTTTCAAACAACGTTTCGACCTTCTCGGGTCTTTATCGGGTTATTACGACAGTTACCCGTGTTTATAGTGAGTGTGCTGAAGAACGGAAAAGGCCAAAACGTTTGAGCGTCAATGAAGGCATTTAAGTTATGCCTCTATAACGCAACTGACATACGGCGCGGTGACTCCTAGCTGATGCGACCAGGTGCAGAGGCCACGCCTCCTTCCCTTAGAGTGACAGGATGAGGTCACGCCTCCTTTAACTGAGATGAACAGATGCAGATGCCACGCCTTCTAAAGAAATTGACTCGGAATCATGAAGGATGTAAACAGACTCGTGCAAATGTGTCTTTGCTTTAAAACCCCCAACCACACCCACCTGTCCCTGTAATCCTATTTTTTTTAATCCTCTTCCCTATCAATACTTTCTTACTGTAAAGAGAATTGAACATTCAAATTGGGATGTTAGATGGCACATGCAGAGTAGTTGTGTAGCAAAAGTACACAATAACTACACAAACATTATGCAGTAAATATGTAATGTTTCTTACATGGAGAATGTGTTTAAACCTGAATTTTTAAAGATGAAAAGATAATTTGGGTTTCGTATTTATCTTCCCTCATTCTCCTTTGAGCTCATTATTTACATGTCCTCATTGCTGCCATCTCACTACTCAAGTTTGACCCTGTTTTTAAAAACAAAAGTGTTCGGTGCTGATGTATAGTTTTACTCATTGTGTTTTGTGCGTGTTGCTGTGCCTGCAGTGGTGGAGCTGCTGTACTGGCGCGACGTGAAGAACTCGGGCATCGTGTTCGGAGCAAGCCTCCTGCTCCTGCTGTCGCTCAGCGTGTGCAGCATCATCAGCGTGCTGTCCTATGTGGCCCTGGCGCTCCTCTCCGTCACCGTCAGCTTCAGGATATACAAGGGCGTTCTGCAGGCCATCCAGAAGAGCGACGAAGGCCACCCGTTTAAGTGAGTGACACCGATAGAGCTCCAATAAATCGTTAGTTCAGGATAACGACGAGCGGTTGAGCCAAACATGATTCTACATTCAGGCTAACGGGGATTTATATAAATAGGTGTGTGTGTGTGTGTGTGTGTGTGT
>JAQQZR010000013.1:10194099-10210867 GCA_030068235.1 Notoglanidium macrostoma | reverse complement strand
TCGTTATTTTGATATCCCGTCCCACCCGCTGAATATTCTCCGTTCCGTTCCAGTCACACGAAGGAGTGAAATTGATTCCCTTTCCATGGGATTCCAAAAACAAAAAAGAAGAAGCTATTTCAATTCTGAGACAACCAAAGTTCCATCAACACTCTGAAAATACAATAAAAGATTAGTCACAAAGTGTACGAGAAGCATCCATTTTTCATTTCGTGATTCAGGAAGTGTTTAATATCTGGAGGAGGGGATTCACGTCACTGATAAGCGAGACTGAATAAATATTTACATATATACACAGGGCCAGCCAAAAAATGTACACACACTTCAGGAACACTTCTACACGTAAATGTCTGGAAGCTAACGGCCACCACTTTGAGCACCGCTTGTAATTGTAGAGGCCAAAAGTAACTTATATTTATCTTGTGATGTCTGAATAAATTTTGTATTAAAATATATTATATAAATATAAATATAATATATAAATATATTAAATATATTATACAAATTTTTCTTTTCCTGAAGTGTATATGCGTTTTTTTGGCCAACTCTGTACATATTGAGAGATCGCGAGAAATGTTGGCGTTCTCTAATTTTTTTGTGTTGTTTTTCTCTCCAGTTTGCTGTGCTCATGTGGATCCTGACCTACATCGGTGCCTTGTTCAACGGACTCACTCTTCTCATTCTGGGTGAGACTTATTCATTCATTCATTCAGTCACCTGTTCGTCTGCTCTCTTCTTAATAAATTACACTGGAGCTTTGAGAGTTATTGTAAAACGTTACGGTTCTGTTCCTGAAGGATTACAATTACAATATCATCCTGTGATTTGTGGCTGTTTTGATTAAAGGTGCTACGTGTATCTGAGGTGATTTTAATGTTTCCTTTCCGTTTTTTCTTTTTTTTTTTGCAGGTCTGGTTGCGATGTTCACCTGCCCTGTAGTGTATGAAAAACATCAGGTCAGTATTACTGTGTGCTCGTCTTACACTACAAGTACATCATTTATTTATTTATATACACACACTACACACACTAGACAATATTTAAATTTAGTCACATTTCTGAAGGCTTGTATATAATTAACTTACCTTAAAGTCTTTACACGTAACAGATATTGTCCAGATTTTCCTTCATTATAATTCACAAATTACTTTTTTTTTTTAATTCATTTATTGGTTAACAGAGGGATTAAACTGGTTAAACTTGAATAAAAAAAGTAAATAGAAAAGTTTGGCATGTTGTGAATAAAGCAAATATGAAAAATGAAATGCAAATATGAAAAATGGATATGAAAAATTATGAATAAAAATTTTAAAAAGGTGTACATGAAGACGTTTTTTACAAGAAAATTTTTATACATGATGCAAAGGAATAAATATGAAATATTTATTAAATGAAATATGAACAAATGTATGAAAATCTGGATTTGAGGGAAAATAATAGTTTTTGGTTTTACATTTTAAGTGGCTATGGGAAAAATATATAATTAGAAAGTGTATAAAAAATTTATGTGAATTAAAAAAATATATATTTAATGGCGCATATAGTAAAAGTTAAATGTGGAAAAATTGGATATGAAGAAAACCTAAAATATGAAAAGGTGGATATGAAGAGAAATAAATAGCAAAATGTGCAAAGGGGATGTGAAAAATATATATTTAATTTTTGAAAAAAGTTGGTATAAGGGTGAAGCAAATGTGAGAACGTGGATGTGAAAAAAACAAAATATACAAAACATAAATATTTAAAAAAAAAACAAAAAAACAGCAGATATGGGGGAATTAAATATAAAAAATTTGTATGAAGTAAAAGAAAAAAACTATAAAAAATTGGATATGGATGTTTATATATGATGGGAAAATGGGGGTAAAAAAATAAGTACCAGAAAAAAGGGGATTAAAAGAAAGAGATTGTGACATTAAAAACCCACCTGTTCATTAATATTAAAAGATCTTTGTGTCTTTGGGACAGAAGACTGACGGACCGTTTCTGACAACAGCACAACTTGTGAAAATCTTGGAATGTGATAGAAATGTAGTTTTTCTTTCCATCCAAATTCCCTAAGGATTGTTTAGCCATTTCAGATAAGACATCTCAAGAGCTTCATGCTGTGAACTGAAATCGATGTTGCTGAGATCTTCGAGATAAAACTTAATTTTTGAGGACGCAGTAAAGACGCTGACTCTTTTATCTTGGTGTAGAATCAGGTGTGATGAGGGGGGGTGCAGGGTCACGACCACATAATGAAGCAACTCGACTCACCGTACACAAACACTGCAGTCCCATCTTTCTAGCTGCTGCTTTATGTTAATATGATAACAGGAACTTTTCTTTCTTTAGTAAATAATTGTAAAAAAAAAAAAAAAATGTTTGCTATTTGCTAGCTAAATGCTGTGGTAGAAGAGCAAACACACTGGGATGTGTTTTTTACTCAACAAGAGCAATCGACACGTCAAAAGAATAACATGTCATTAAGTGTTTTCCTACAACAATACAGTTCCCTGCGTTTTATTCTTTCCACCTAGCTAAATCTTAATTGTTTTCTCACAGGCAAAGATCGACCATTACATCGCCTTGGTGAGGAACCAGGTCAAGGATATTCTTGGAAAGTAAGTTAGTTTATTTAATTAGTTGACCTGAAAGAGTTCAAGATGGAGTTCACTGAACAATTAAAAATCGTAACGATTTGGTGGACTTTTGTTCGGGATGTGCAATTATTGACGAATTAAGCTGACGTTTTTGCGAGACTAAAAGCATCTCCTCTGGCTTTGTTCGCAGGATCCAGGCTAAAATCCCGGGCGCCAAGAAGAAGTCGGAGTGAACGGAGGATGGGAGTTTTCCATGCTCTGGTCCACTCTCTTATTTTCACAAATCTCTCCACAATACAAACCCTCACACCCAGTGGAAATCCTGCTCGTTCTTCTTTCTGCCTTTTTTTTTCTTTTTCTTCTTCATAACCAGTCGCTACGATGAAGGTGTAAACTGTTTTGAGCCACTACTTATTTATCTCGACACTGACTGGTATGATCAGACAAGACTCGTGTTTCCTGTCAGAGCGATTATAGTATTCCATTAACTGGGTTTGCGTCATCATCATCATCATCATCATCTAGGTCCTTATGTGTTTCGGAAATAATTCAGTTCATTCACATAATTTTTTTAATGAGGAAGACTTTAATGGTACCATTTTTGAGACACAAACCCTGCTATCTGTCCATTTTTGTTTTTTGGTATGATTTAGTGTTCCTGTAATTGTACTGTTTTATTGATGAACTGTGTAGAAACCTTTGACAAACAGCTTCTCGCTCTCTTCAAGTGGCTCTTGTGTTATTAGCAAAAGAGTTGCTCCATAAGCACTTCATGCTTCTGAGTATTTCTAGGCGAAATTAGACTCATGCTAAGAGATAAGAGCGTACGCATATTATCCAGACGCCATTTCACCTCATTGCAGCTTATTTAGTGAAATCTCTGGAACGGAACGAACGAAAAACGTTTACAAGACATTTGAGTTAGAGAAATATTAAAAAAAAAAAAAAAAAGTTCATTTGTGGACCCAATACCTACAGCTGCAACGTTCTGTAACATGACTTAACACATTGTTTGTTATGCAAGTAATTGTGAATGATATTTCATGCGGTCGTGGTGAACATCTGTGGAATGCATTGTGAAATGTAAAACAAGCACCAATAAAGCTTCTAGATGAATCATTAGGCTGTTTGGTTATTTTATGGTTCTCATGGAATTTGACACAATTTTTAACCTTGTGGTTGAATAATAAAATGTTGACCGGTTATTTTTGCGCAAAATTGTTAGATTATAGTTTAATGCAATTTTGATAACTTGGACTTGTTTTTATATTTGAAAAGCAAATTGAATTTGTTTAAATAATCTCATTATTTCATTTTATCAGTCAGCATTTTTCCAGCATCAGATACAATTAAACTTTAAATATACTAAAAGTCAGCTCTCTTGCACTTGGATTTATTTCTCTCTATTATATAACTATAATATCAAGTCAAGTCAAGTGGCTTTTATTGTCATTTCAGCATATACATGTGGTACAGTGAAATGAGACAACGTTTCTCTAGGACCAAGGTGCTACATATAAGACAACAGAAGTACAAAAGGTGCACATGTACAACAGAAGACAACATAAAGTGCATGTGTGCAAACATGGCAAAAACAACATAAAGTGCAAAGTGTGCAAACAGTGCAGACGTAACGAGACCGACAAAAACACTGCCACGAGACAGTGCAGACATGACGAGACAAGACAGTACAGCGCTAATCCAAACATATAATATAATATAATATAACTATTGGTGCACATGAATATTTTCAAATCGTCTACTGCAGCAACCTGTTTGGAAGATGGGGGGGAAAGCCATTCCTGATAGCTCCTGAACTTCTCCAAGCCTAATTGCAACTACATGTGGACCAGATTGTAGTGTGATGAATCCAAACTTCAACTTTTGATAAATACACCATAATGACTAAAAGAATGTGGAGACCTGAAAAATCAATCCATATGTGCTTCTTCTCCAAACTGTTGCCAGAAGCACACAATTGTCTAGAATATATTTGTACACTGTAGCATTACATTTTATCTTCTCTGGAACTAAGAGTTCCAAACCTGTTCCAGCATGACAATGACCCTGTGCACAAAGCCAACTCCATGAAAACATGACATGCTAAGGTTGGAGTGGAAGAACTCGAGTGTCCTTCACAGAGCCCTGACCTCAACCCTACTGAACACCTTTGGGATGAACAGGAACTGGAGCCTCCTTGAAAATCCCAGCATCAGTGGCAGACCTCACTAATGCTCTCGGAGCCAAATGAACACAAATCCCCACAGCCATGCTCCAAAATCTAGTGGAAAGCCAGAAGAGTGGCACTCATTATAACAGCAAACGCAGGGGGAATAAATCTGGAATGGGATATTCAACAAGCACAGATGAATGTTACTGTCGGTTGTCCACATACTTTTGGTCATATAGAGTAGGTTCTGAATAAAAAGAAGTTCCTTTAGACCCACTGGTAAAATACAGTAATGGTGGATTGATTATCTCAGTGATGCTTTACAAATGTATTGTTGTTGGCAGTTCAGGGAGACTTGCGAAGATTGAAGGTTGATGAAGTATTTAATTCTACTAAACACCAGGATATTTCAGTTATAAACATGATTGCATCTGCCAAGAGGTTACAACTTGGCTGTAAACATTTCAACAAGCCAATGACAGCAAGTTTATTACTTCCAGGCAGCCAAGATGTCTCAGGGTTTACACAATAATGCTTAGCTGCTTTCTCTCTCTCTCTCTCTCTCTCTCTCTGTGTGTGTGTGTATTTGTGTGTGTGTGTGTGTAAAGGTATTAAAATTAAACAATACAACATTCATATATTTTAAGTATCACTCATTATTCATTGACTTTTGGTTATTGATTATTTTTTTCATATTTTATGAAACTTGCTATAATTCTAGTGTACTGTGTAAATCCACTGAAAATATTGAATTTTGTTTACATTTTATTTCTATTTTTATTCGGTATATTTGAACGCTTTTATCATGAAAACCTATTGGGCATTCATTTACCTCAGCTTCCCTGTTCACTAGCCTCTAACTGGCCTGAATCTCAAATTGTCCTGTAACCGGAATTTTGAGCACTCTGTAGGGTGTGCACGCCTATAAATTTACAATCTAAGTAGGGTGCCTATGGAGCCAACTTGGCGCTATTTGGTGGACGCCCACTGTTTTGGCTGTAAAGCTAGTCTGGCTTAGCTAGCAACAGTTCTTCGGTTAGGATTTCGAGCTAGGGTAGATGTGGATATAACTAGAATATTATAGTCAGCAAATTAGCGTAAATTAATGTGCGGAGTGTCTCGAGGGGATGTTGTGGTATTTTCCAAGTGGATGTCATTGAATTTAAAATGTTAAATATTTATTTTACCGTTAGCTAGCTAGCTCACTTAGCTAATAAACCGGTTAGTCATATGAACTGACTAGCTCATGTTGTTTTATAGGAAAGATGGTTTATTGACAGCTTTTTATTATAGCAAACTATAGACTCTTTCTGGCTAATACTGAGTTTTTTTTATTATTATTATTCAGTGTTTGTTTAAAGCTTCGAGTTTGCTATAGAAGAGCCATACACAATATATAATATATATTAAATATATAATAATAAGCATTAATTCGCCTTAGTGGAGGTTATTTAAGTTGTCTTTCTCATCATCATGGCTGCAGAACTTCAAGCTAAATACACCAAACTGGCTCAGGAGTACTCAAAGGTAAAAATATAATAAAATTTAATTATTATTAAGGCTCCATCATGTAGTGATATAGCGGTTTGACATTTTGATACCATAGCTGAGAATATTTATAAAATAATTTTTACTATAATGCATTTTTAATACTTGAACTTAGTTCCATCTGTATCACTTATTATGTTAGAAATTACCTTTAAAACCCATTTATTTCAGCATCTTAATGAATTAAAACAGTCCTTAAAAATAACCGAGAATAAATAAATAAACAAGCTTTTTGTTTGTTTGTTTTGCATAAATTCAGCCTCCGTAATCAAGTTTTAAAAAGAAAAACATGTGGAAATTGTTCTGACTTTGAAGATTTAAGGTTTTTAGGAATGGAAAGGGCGAAACATTTTGACCCGTCATTGCGTTTTGTCATGAATCAAAGCTCAAAAATGTCATCTGAATATCTTTCAGCTTGTTTTAAGTTTCCCGAGTGCCGTCTCTGTCCTGTGCAGCAGTTAATAGATAAACCCGAACGGCCCGTCATGTGGCAGAAATGTTGAGTCTGCAGTTTTCCTTAGTGGTTGTTGTTGCGTTGACAGACTTCTGCTTCCTTCCTGTACGCTATATCATAGCAGGATTTGGCTTTTCTCATCGTCAGTTCTTAATCTGTCAGCTTTTTTTTTTTTTTTTTTTGACAGCTCAGGGCCCAGAATCAGGTCCTGAAGAAGGCCGTGGTGGACGAGCAAGCCTGTTCTAACTCCTTGAAGGTATGTAGATGCAAAGAAAGTGTGTCGGTGATCAAGCTTTCTTTGTGCATGAGTTTAACATTGACAACTCAAAGTGTTTATATCGTGCATTTATGCTTCACTTTATGCATTTATGGTTAAAAAATCCACAAATAGAATAGAAAGTAGTTTATACAGTCGACGTGTGAATCAGAACTATTCGACAGTCTTTTGACAGGTTTTTTTCAGCTCTCCTATATGAACTGAAGCACCGCACCCCTTCACACAATCTCACATCTCACTTTGTTTGAAATACACTCTCTTCGCACCTTGCTTTCTACCAGGGTAAATGGAGAATGTTTTGAGATCATTAGTGTGAAAGAAATCTCTCAGTGCATGCTTCTTTCACCAAGGATTAGACATGTTAACTTCAGTAACTTCAATTAGTCATATTTATTAGGAATCCCACAGAAAAATATCGTCCTTAAATAGTGACACGTCATTGCTCTTCAGGGTTAGGAAGTTTAAATTTGTGTCCTGCTTCTTTCCTCTTTCACCCCAGCCTGTTTTTCTGGAATCAAACAGTGTTAACTACGTAGTGCGCTGTTTTTTGTTTGTTTGTTTTGTTTTGTTTTAACACTGGGATAACATCCTGTTCAGACCTTGTAGCCTAGTTGCTCCTGAAAAGTGTTCACCCTGTCGCCACAAGCAGGAGGAATATGCTCTGTCCTCCCTCTGTAAGTCGCAACAACACTAGCAAATCATGTGAGCTCATGTATGCGGACGAGGGCGGATAGCGTCCTTAATGTGTGCACAAGCAGCAGTTTGAAAAGGTGTTATGGTTGACTTCACGTGCCTCTGACATGTTAGTCTCCTCTAAAAAGTCATTTTCAAACAGCTGATTTGCATATCCAGCATAATCGGCGCTTATATTTTATGATGCGCTAACACCTGCCTGTCATGCATTAACTGCTCGTTCAGGATTTAATCATCTACACAATGAGTTTTATGGATTTTATTGAAACTTGAAGCGTATTTTCTTTTAACCAGGAGGAGGTGAAGCAGCGTGAGCAGAGCCTGCGTAAAGCTGAGCAGGAGATGGACAGCCTGAGCTTCAGGAACCAGCAGCTGGCCAAAAGAGTGGAGCTGCTGCAGGAGGAGCTGCAGGTCACCGAGGCCAAGAGTAAAAAGGGCAAGGTATTGTTTTTTTTTTTTTGTTGTAAAAATACAATCTCAAATCTATGAAACAATTCCATGTTGACACCACGTTAAGCTAATCTTTTATTTTTAGCCCTACATTATCATTATTTTAATTACTTAACACTCTGTAACGGTGCATGGGAGTATTTTAATTAAATGTGATGAGAACAGAGTGAGACTCTCTCAGACATAACCATGACATTGTTGGGATTGAAAGCTAGCTGAATAAAATGACAGTGAAGTATAAATATGCAAACCATAACCAAACAAAGCCTTTATTAAACACTGAATATATTGTGTAAATGAGATCCTCGTCCTAGACTTCTCCTTCAGCTCGTCCTGTTATTTCTTGATAACTTTTGGGGGTTTTCTCCTTCTTATGATGCATGAATTGTATTTCTAATACCTCTCTGTATTACTACTGCATTTCCAACACGCTCCTGTCAACTGATAAATAAATAAATGTAAGACTAAGAAGTAACAGTGATACAGGTAACAAACATCACTCATTAGCTGTTAAGGTTACCTATGATAGATTGATATATTTATTTTAGAGCTGTGATAATTTTTGTTGTATTTTTAATTTTTATAAAAATCAGAATAAAGGAGATTCTCCGTCACAGCCCAGTTACCAGACACAGACTGTGTTTGACGAGGACCTGCAGAAGAAGATTCAGGAGAACGAAAGGCTTCACATCCAGGTAAAAAAAATAAGTAAGCTGGTAAAAGTGGAGGAACTGCTCCAGTTCCTTCAAAGTAGATTGGTAGCTGTTGTTGTACTGCAGTCTTCAAGTCATGCCACAGAGTCTCACGTGGATTGAGGACTGGAATTTGACTAGGCCATTAAATGTTCCACTTTGAACCACTCCTGTGTAGCTTTAGCAGTGTGCTTAGGACCTGCTGGAAGGTGAACCTTCTCAAATCCACTCAAGTCTGAAATCTCTGGCTGAAAACAGGTTTTCTTCAAGAATTTCCCGGTATTTAGTCCCATCTATCTTTCCTTCAAACCCAGCCAGTTTTTCAGGTACTTTGCCAAGGAAAAGCCCCCACAGCATGATACTACCAACGCCAGGCTGTAATGCAACAAATCAGGAAACTCACCATGAGGCAAGGCACTGTATATCCTGAACTGCACACCGTAGTGGTTGCTATGGTGACATAAATGACTTAAAGAATGCCAACAGTAAAGATAAAGCCGTGTGATTTCAGATGTGTTTTAAGACGATTTCTTGTATCATATTTGTATGAGCTCCCATTTAGACCTGTGATTTTAAAAAAAAAAGAAAACAGAAAACTATCTCACATACACAGCAGCAAGCCCTCGGTATAAAATAGTACTGATATTCCGGAAGACAATGTTTTAAAAAGTCAAGTTAAAAAATGAAACACCGGGCGCAATTAAATTATTACATTATTTGATTGGCTGAGCCTTTCACAAGGGTGCAACAGTAGCCTTTTGGCAGTCATGGGATTTGACCCCGCAACCTCTAACTTTTACACTACTACAGAGCTGCTCTGTTGATTAGGCATTCAACGATATATACGGATTTACAACGATTCGAATCATTGGAAATAGAAATGAACCGAGATTCATCTTTTAGTTTTTTTTTCTAGGTGTAATAGTATTAATTAGACAGCAGAAGGCACAACAATGTACAATGGCAGGAATGTGATTGAAATCATCGTGGGCGAAAGTAACAGCTCTAATGCCGCGAAAAAACACAGAAGACAGATCTAAAATGGGAACGAGCTTTTGTTCTCATTTACAAACAGATTCAATAAGAAGTCTTTTTACAGACTACCGAAAGCTACAGAAAAGAGAAGCAAATGGAGGTAGTTGTTTTATGTGTAAGCTTTTTTAATTCCTAAGAAGAAATTTGGTATTAACTTTCTTCATTTTTAATAAAATAAAATTTTAGTTTGATGCTGTTTCAGTTCTACGAGGCAGACGAGCAGCACCGTCAGCAGGAGGCTCAGCTCAGAGCGAGACTGGAGCAGCTGGAGAAAGACACCGAGCAGCACCAGGCTGTGGTCGACGGTCTCGCCTCCAAATACATGGACACCATCGAGAAACTACAGAGCGACAAGGCTCGCCTAGAGGTATAGCAAAGTGATTCAACTTTTAAAAGTATTAAAGCACTGCTTGATATACAATACCAGTTCTCGTATCGTGTCTTTTGTAGATTAAGGTTCAGACGCTGGAGAGAGAGGCCAAGGAGTGCCGACTCAGGACCGAGGAATGGTACCGAACATATATATCACTAAAACGCAGCATGTTCTTTTTATCTATTTAATCATCCTTTTTTTTTTTTGGAATACCCAGAAATTGCATGACATATGAATGTGTATTTTCTGTAGTCAGCAGCAACTGAGGAAATACCAGACAGAGCTGAGCACTCAGCTGAAACACAACAGCAGTGTGATCCAGGAGAAAGTGCCCTTCAACGACACCAGTTAGTATCAGCACTACACTTCTTTCACTCATTTCCTTCCTCTAGCCTTAAACTCATAAAGATATGAAACGAGATCTTATCTGACTCCGTGTACATCGCAGTTATTATTATTTTTGTTTCGAAAGGAAAAAATGTTTCTACTTGTTTCACCACATAAAGTCTAGAAATCAAATATTCATGAACCCTGAGTTCATTTCACCGTTGAGTCGACCTGGAGGTACAAGCAGGCCTTTACACACATTATGTTCCCTGCTTAATGTGCATACTCTGGAAACGTATTCTATTTTGTATAGAATGTTATTAGCATATGTACAAATGAATTTTGGGTGAGTAAAATATATTTCCAGTGCAAAACCTGGAAAATCCCTTTAATCAACTCGGGGTGTTCATTCCAGATCTTTAATTAATAAATCTGAAATGATATAAATCGATCAATTTATTGCTTTGTTTTGAAATGAAAAATGAATGAATGCAGCATACACTGTACAATCGGACCTCAAATTAAAAACATTTCATTCTTTCTTTTTCTGCTGTCTGAATTTTTTTCTTTTTTTAATGAATTGTAAATATAGTGTGAAATATTTCTTTGTACCTAAACGATGTGATATTCTTTACAATTTTTACACCTGAACATTTTCTCCTTTTTGAAGAATACAGTGACTACAACAGCTTAAACGTTCCCACACACAATAGAAGACATCAGGTAAGAAACCATCAATGTTATTATTTTGTATGCCACAGCAAGATTGAGCTCTGAAGTCTGATTTGTCATAAGGTTGTTATTATTGTACAACAGCACAGCTCAGACAGTAGTTCCAGCTTTAACAGGACCGATTAATATTAACACAATTTTTTTTAGTATGTTATGGTTTCTGTAGCAACAGCGAATGCTCTTTGTACTTGTACTTTGTAGACATGTATGACGGCTGGCCACACCTATTATAGGGTTGGGTATTGTTTGGATTTGATCAGTTCCGTTTCTGCTTTTTATTTTGATTCCAAAATGGTTAAAAAAAATGATGTTTTTTTTAGATAACGAAATTTTAATTAAAGCATGTTGATTTCATTATTGCATTGAAGAGACTTTTTTTTCCCCTGAAAATGTAAACAGGTGCAATGAAAATGTGTGTGTATATATATATATATATACAATTATGGAAAAACTTCTTTTAATTGAGACCATACACGTATTAAATTTATAAAATAAAATAAAAAACTTCTTACTGTACCTTTAATTTGAAATCCCAGTTGGCGGTATTTCTAGAGAACCACAGGGACCTTTATTTTGAAATATTGTTGGCACTTGGGACTTTTATTACTAGTTGCTGTGTGCAATCCACCATGACAGATTCTCCCTTTTTCATGCTGTGTACTTTTGTATAGCTTCTAGATATGTAGCTTTTGATTTACAATTAAATATTTTAATAAAGGGTTATCAAAGAACCGATAAGCAGGAACGAAATAACTTTATGTTTACCCGGTACTTGGCATTTTGGGTTTGGTTCTAATTTGGAGCAGAGTTTCAGTTCTCAACTCTTTCCATATAATCAAAGTTTAATAGTAAACAGATTTTTTTTTAAGTGTTGTTTAACAAAGTTAGATGTCTAATCGTTGATGTGGTGACCTTTTTTTTTTTTAGATGTTTATATGACATTTATGGAAGGAGTCTCCAGTGTCAGCACTTTGTAACATTCAGAGTTTCCCAGCACAGGAAAGTCAGAAGGGATGAGTTTATACTTTTTGGTGTCTCTGTAAAATGAAATGCTATAGGTGTTTTTGAGATCGAGCATGAGAGAGAGAGGCTGATGAGGGAATGACTATCTCTACTATAGTGAAATTGAGATCAGGTTTAACTTGCCTCTTGGACATTCCACAGCCTTAAATCTGACTATAATTACATTTATAATAAGCTACATGTTGTTCATTAACAAGTTAAACATTGTATTTGTTGGAAAATTGCAGTAGTTATAATATGATCATTACATTTGTATTTTTTTTTCTTTATTGTTCAGCTGAAAGCTCGAGATGCAGCAGGACAGGCCGTGGGCTTCGTTCAGGATCTCGTCTCTGCTCTGCTCAATTTTCACTCGTACACAGAACAGAGGGTTCACATTTACCCCCTGGACTCATCTATCGAACCTGTCTCACCTCTCAATCAGAAGGTACACACACACACACACACACACACCCCCACACCATCACTCCTCTGTGTGCTTTTACACCAGTCTAAAGACAAGAGACAACAAGAGACTGAACACTCATGATTTCTCTATGTTCAGTTCTCTCAGTATCTGCATGAGAATGCTGCCTATGTGCGCCCCCTGGAGGAGGCCATGTTGCAGCTGCATCACAGCATCACAGAAGACACGGTTACAGTACTGGTGAGTGTTTGGCTTACATACAATCATGAAGCAGAAATAATAACTTTCACACTCTTTAGGTTTCTTAGTTATTACAAATTCACACTGACTGTCTGTGTCCTGTGTGTAAAGGAGACGGTGGGGAAACTGCAGGACTTTTCCAAATCCTTCTCCACTTACACAAGCTTTCTGCAGAAGATCCTACCTTATCAGCTAAAAAGGTAGAAGTTTAAAGTGCCTGAATGAAATAAATAATTAAGCAATTATTCAAGACAATGTGGACTGATTAATTAATATATATAAATTTATAGGCTTTAAAATCCAAACCTGAGTGTGAAGTGATGAAATTGCATTTTATAATCATTAGAGGATTTAGTAGAATACGAATAGTAGCAGGTAATTGTGGCATTTTTTTTATAAAACTACTTTAATGAATACTGTTAATGCGCACTGTCTTCTCACTTAATACTTCTTTTGTCATTCTTTCCCTATTTTATTCTCGTACTCCATTCCTCTTTCTTCATCTTTGTCTGTGTAGTTTGGAGGAAGAGTGTGACGTGCCTCTCTGCACAGCGTCCTTGAGCGCTAAGAACCATGAGCTACAGAGCGATATAGAGCGAGTGACCTCTGTGTTTGAGAAACTGCAGAACTACATCAGTCTCTTGGCCTTACCTAGTGAGTTCGGCATGCTGTAGTAATTTATATGTGGCACAACAAGATGGAGATGCTTATTGATCAGTGACGTGGATGGATGTTGTTTTGCGGCAGGTGTGCGTCTGGATGCCATGCCTCAGAGCAGCTCCAGCGCAGTCTTCACCCAGCTTGCTGCTTGTTTACACAGCCTGCACGATGCCACCAAGGGTGAGGCATCACCACATGGTTATCTCACTGTGCTGTTATATTTAATATACTAATATACATCTTGTATTCAGTCATGTTCTCTCATTAATATTTCTCTCACTCTCTCTCTCTCTCTCTCTCTCTCTCTCTCTCTCACTCTCATATTACTGGGTCACCAGAGCTGTCCAAGCACTACAGTCAGAAGGTGGCGCTGGAGCAGGAGCTGCCTAACATCACTCAGAAGCTGCGCACAACTAACGAATGTTTACTCTCCTCCCTGGCCTCCCTCACCAACAACACAAACAAGGTGAGCCAACAGGGGGCGCTTGGTTACTTATAAAGTGAGTCTTAATGTTGGTGAGGGTTTGGAACTTGCAAATCAATTGAGTTCTGTATTTTGAGTATTTGGATCACCAGTCTGATTCTAAGCATCACTATCAGATCTGTATTGGCCAGGATTTATATTGGCTCAGCTTTGATACATTTTATAATTTGATCCCCAGACAGTTTCAAAATCAAAGTCACATGTCTTATTTTAGTTCTTTTCAGATCTCTCCACCTTTTTGTGCAGCCGCTCCAATCTAGTTGAAATATCAAATTTTCAGAAAAGTGACGATATCGTCACTGTCCTTCCTTTTCAGGTAACCAAACATATGGGCGGGACTTGTCACCCTGGTAACCAAGAAAATAGAGAAGTTATAGGCATGCAATGATATATCATCCACCAATAAACCGCGATACAAATTTAAGACTATTCAAATCAATATAAATAAACCGCGATTCATCTCGTTGTAATTGTGTTATTTAGACAGCAAAGGGTGCAATAATGTACGATTGCAGGAACACGCATGACCTCAACGTAGATGGAAGTAACACAGCTCTAATTCTGCGAAAACACCCAAAAAACAAATCTAAAATGGGAATGAGCTTTTGTGCTCATTTACAAACAGATTCAGTAAGAAAGTGGAGCTCTCTTTTTACAGACTGCTTAAAGCAAAACAAAAGAGGATGGAGGAAGATGTTTTATGTGTAAGTTTTGTTAGTAACTTTTTTCATCAAAGGAATCTTTAGTTAGTAGGCTATTATATTTTACTCCAACCTGTATAAACATTTATAAAGTATAGATATATATATTTTTATTTAACGAAAGGAATATTTAAGTTGAGAATGGGAAAATAAATGTTATGTGGAAAAGTTGAATCATGAACCCAATATCGTGAATCGAATCGAATCATGAATTGGGTGAATCGTTATAGCCTAATAGATAAGAAAATCCAAAGGGGCGATGCTAGTCTCTCGTACAACAGTGCTGATATGTTGTCAATATATAGTTGTCATAGAAACAAAACCCAAGTGGAGTGCTGAAAATGATTGTGTGTGAAAGGGTATGCTTATAGTTCAGTTCAGTTCACAACCTGAAAGAAATTTTTATGGTTCTCTTTTTTCGTTCCATATAGATCGCAACATTCTTCAGCAACAACCTGGACTTTTTCACCTCGTCGGCTGGGTACGGGCCCAGAGGCGGAACCGGGAGCCTCAACCCACAGCAGGCGTATAGCATGCTCAGTAACAAAAAGCACGCATCCAACTACATGCTCGCACTCAGGAGGGTCAGTAAGATGCTCTTGCTTTTGTTCAGTACCTTGTTGCATTGAAATAATAGATAATATAGTATTGTAACTTGGTACTTTTAGTTTAAAGTGAACATCGCTATCATTGTCCTCTGTTCAATCTGATTTCCAGGCGCGTCCTGAGTCTGTTCCCTACACCGAAGCACTTTCTAACCGACGCATTCTCACCAGCTCCACGGAGAGCAGAGAGGGCCTCATGCAGCAGGTACTTTCTAGCTTTTTTTTCTCACTAGGAAAGGTAGTTAAAGAATGCATGTTTCACACACAGTGGTACATCTGAGACTGTTTGTACTGCAGGTGCAGCAGAGTCAGGAGAAAATCGCTCGACTGGAGCAGGAGAAAGAGCACTGGCTGCTGGAGGTTCAGTTGGGACGAGTACGACTGGAGAAGGAGAATCAGCGCATAGCTGAGCTGGAGGCCAGGCTCTCCTCAGCCCTCGGAGACGGCGTCACTGTACCAACACACACCCTCTCTGTTTCTACAGGGCCAGTCGAGTCAGAAAAAGACGAGAATACGGGCAGAGAGGCGTCTCACTGCACCAGCTTGGTCAGTCCAAAGCGCATCGGAACGAAAATAAACAGAAAATCTGTATTTCATCTTAATTACTATTGCTCTGTCACTGATCATTGTGTTTTGGGAATCATTTTATTTTCTCTATTAACAGGTTGGAATGCTTACCACAACCCCGACTAATGAGAGTGTAAGTAGTAGTAAGAGCTTCATTTGTAATTCATTTGCAGTTTATTATCAAGGTTATAAAAAATCCTTTTGATATGTTTTTCAAAGTATCGATTTCCAGTTAATTTCCTCCAGGGGTATTATGTAAAGGATAAGCTTTACATTATCTCACTTATTACATGGCTACCTACTAAAGAAATAAAAAAATTGATTTATACAAAATATTGATTTAAAAATTATTTTATTGCTTCTACTAAAAAAAGCCAAAGTGTTAGATCCTATGTTTGAAACTGTGTCCATAGCATCATAAACTCTGTAGCCTTCTCAGAATGAGCCTTCTTAGTGTCATAATTCACTGAATTATTCTTCAATGGTGTTTTCTGATGGAGTTATGTTTTTTTGTGAAATGTAACATAGCAACGGTCTGTTATTCATGAATGCTGTAATTGACGAATCAGGATCAATAATTCAACAATATATATAATATAATATAATATAATATAATAATATATAATATTACTTATAATATAATTAGTAATAATATTAGTTAGTATGGGGCGGTGGTGCGGTGGTTAGCACTGTTGCCTCACAGCAAGAAGGTCCTGGGTTCGATCCCCGGGTCACCCAGGGTGCCT
>JAQQZR010000013.1:10160399-10193999 GCA_030068235.1 Notoglanidium macrostoma | reverse complement strand
CCTGAAGATGCTGGGATTGGCTCCAGCTTCCCTGCGACCCAGATGGATAAAGCGGTATAGATAATGGATGGATGGATTAGTTAGTATTGTAAATTTGACCAGCAATATCATTGCATCATAAGATTCTGTTGTCTGATGATTTTTTTGGACCACTACATGAAATTATTACAGTGTACTATTATTGAATGTACTGAATTTAGTCAGGACTTTCCTTATTATTAGGAATAATTCCGTACTCCGGTATCCGAGGGGTCTGGGTGGTTAAGATTCTTCTCTGAGCATGTTTCAGGTGCAAAATAATTAAATATAAGACCAGATATGTGTTCGGCACTCATCCTCCTAACAGAAGAAGAAATCTGTATTATTTTTATTCCCAGTGATAATGACATTGCTGACTCTGTGTGTATCCTGCAGGTTGGAGATGAAGAGTCTCGGGAACACCTAATCAAAACCCACTACATGGCGCGAGTGGCCGAGCTCACTACCCAGCTGCAGATGTCCGACAGCAAGGCCGTACACTTTCACGCAGAGGTGAGCACCCTCGTTTTAACTTTGAGATGAGGAGCACGATAATAACGATGTCATTGTAACGTTTTCGCCAGATAACCACTATTAATAACCGCTTGGCTGTCTGATGATAGTTACAGCTAAGATTAAATGGACACAGTTTCATTTTAAAGTTTATCATTACATCATATTGCCTCATGCTGTTTGTTTTGCTTTCCCCTGTAGTGCCGAGCGCTAGCGAAACGTCTGGCCATCGCAGAGAAATCTCGCGAAACTCTCACAGAGGGGATGAAGCATGCCAATCAGAACATCACATCCCTGCAGGTAATAACACACAGGAACGCTAAGCTGAACAGCAGGTAAATAGCCATAGGTAAAATGAAGTCCTAGTGAGCGGTACCAAAGTTTTACCTTTTTTACCAAAGGTGCCTTTAACACAGGATGATTTTGGATTTTTTTTGTTGTTTTTTTAACAAATTTGTAACAAAGGTTATTAAAATAAAATGTGAAGCGTACACACAAAAAGTATCTCAATGCACAGGGACTGTTATAAGTACCTGATACCAGACCTTTGAGCATCAGCTGATATCAGATGTATATCTGATACACACCCAATATTGTTTTCTTTAAAATCTACTAAGCATTACATTTTTCTTCATCACAATTTAACTCTTTCACACAAAAAAATCACCTACATTGTAAATGGAATAAATGTAATAAAGTATAAATATATTCAAATCAATCATAATCAGTTGAGTCTCATTACATGTAGGCATTTCCAGTTCCAAAAATATTTCTTTCCTCAAATCCATTTCCAATTTTTTCCGTTTGTTACTGGATCCGATATCCCATCCATCATTTTTTTGTTGAAGTCAGCGTGATAGCAATAACTCAGACTGCTCTTCCTAGCATCACCTGCTTAAAAATAATCAGCTGCTAATCAACTGAGAACCCTTGATAAACACACACGCAAACACACACTTGCACACTTACTTGAATCAGCTTTGTTGGACAGGATGAACTGAGCACAACCAAGAGGAGCTACGAGGACCAGCTGAGTATGATGAGCGATCATCTCTGCAGCATGAACGAAACCCTGAGCAAACAGCGCGAGGAGATCGATACACTCAAGCTAGGAAACAAGGTCAGCTCTTTAAAGGCACCTTTCAGTACAGAACAGTTTCATAACTGTGTTGTGTGATTATTTAGGGACTGTGTGTTGCTTCCCTGGCTGCTGCTCTTGGATAATAATGCCCTTAGTTACTGGATAAATAAATAAATATTTTTTATTTAGTCTATATTTGATTTTATTATTCAAATTAATAAATGGAATAATATATTTAATAGTACATGCAATAAATAAACAAACAAATAAGGAATTTTTTACCACTGAAACCACTAACAATGAAGTCTGTGGTTTCTGATGAACGATATTATCAGCCGTTACCCACCCCTTGGGGGAAAAAAAAAAAAGGCAAACGTGACTTCATTCAAATAGAAATGTATTAAAATATTGTGAATAGTACAAAAAGAGTCAAGCAGGCCTAAATGTACATAGATAAAAAACATTACAATGTACAGAATTATTTTAATTAGACATATTAATTAAATATCTGTTCATCTGGAAACATGCATATTTATTAGTTATGTGTATTCAAGGTATAGCCTACTTAATTAGAATTTTTTTTTAATCCATGTTCTAATATAGCTTATAAGCAGTGCTAATACATTAATGAAATACAATGGGATACCTGTATTTATTTATTTATTTATTTTTAATTTAGGAGCTGTACAAAAATCATTTCAGTAATAATTTTATATATAAAATGGCATGTACATATATGCCATTATTTTACGCATACAACTAAAACTGACTTTTGTTTTAAATAGCTGACTGCCTTCATCTGGTCTACACACTGCTAATCTGCTCGACTCTGCTTGGGTCAGCTGATTGTTGTGTGTCAACAGTGGAGTTACACTGTGCCCTCTGGTGGACAAACTACGCAACAACAACATTTATAACGTAGTCAAAGGATCCATCTTCCGTCGCTCCGTTTCTTTTATAATATATATTTTCTATATATTTCTGTTTATAAGCTATTGTAAACACTGGTACAGATTTATCTGCAATTAGCTTATGTCGGCACGCCGGATTATTTGTCGGGCTCAACTTGAAATCACATTTTCTTTATTTGTTTGTTTTTAAATGGAAATGCACAATTTTATTCACCATTGTTCACTAATGCCTGCATGCAGTTTCTTTTATAAAAAAACATGAGTGCGCGTGGATGTAAATGTAGAAATGTATAGTTTAAGATGTTCTACTACCTGCAGCAGAGCCTTATTAGTAGAAAAAGATGTTGCTTTATTGCGAATGTTTAAATATCTGTGGTGTTAAAAGCTGGTTTTTTTTTTTGTTGTTTTTAAGGGAAACTCCAAGAAGAACAAGGGCCGGTAGTTTGGTTTGGAGTCGATCAGCACCGGTGTGAATGAAAGGAGGACTGGGGACCAGGCAGATTTCTCTAAATAAACACACACACACACACACACACACCTGGCAGAGACACATTTAGACATAACTGACCAAACATGACATTTTTGTTTTATTTTATTTTTCATCGAGTGCAAGTGGTAACCTGACAATTCAGCACCTTGTGCTTTATTGCCGTTTTCCACGCAGGCAAAACAAAGACCCGAGTGTGCAGACCGGGCTGAATGATCATGTTCTGATCATATTGCAAGTATAACTTTGACTACACAACCTGCCTGACATTTTCATCTGACCGTTTCTTTATCACATGGGTGTCGACTTTTCATACTTCCTGTTTGAAGACCCTGATTAGTTTCCATAGTTACTGAGGACATTAAAACATGCAAATGTAATGTCCTTCTGTCCTTAAAATTATGCTATTACAATGTAGTAAATAACATTAAAGGTGCGGTCAGTGATTGTTTTTTTTTAAAGTTGAAGTCAGCCTGTTTTGTAATATTTATCAAAGCACTGCTCATGTTGCAGAAGCATCTGCACTCTCTTTATTACTTGTTTCTTCTTTGTATGAGAGATGCTTTACCGATAACACTGACACTGAGAGTTTCAAAATACCAAAATTGTTTAAAACTTTAATGGTTTTGAAATGGTACCTTTTTTTTTTTTTTTTTTAGCAAAATGTGTATTTCTACATTATTTCTACACAAACAAGAAACGTTATAAGAGATATCCTAGTATTTTCTGTAACTGTAAAATTTAACCCTCGCTCTGCATTATATGGCATTTTTAAAAATGTACAGCAGATAATGTGCAGAAATCTGGGATATCGTAGTACGGCTATAATACAGTGAAAACATTGTTTTCCCGACTGCTACTCAACATGCAGTGATTTCTCGTGACGTGAAATCTGTGAGTTAAACACATGCCGATGTGCAAGTCACCACAATATTTATATAACTCTGTGTCCAGCATTAGCAGGAGTGTGTGCTTATCCTGAATAGCTGATCCTGAACACTGATTGCACACAGTGAGTTTTATGAATAGAACATTTCATTTTGTCATAGCTCTGCGAAATATCATAACTGTTATAAAATGATGTATTATGCAACCGGAGAGATCTCACACACTTATAGTTCATATTAAATATTAATATTAATCCAGTACAAGTCCGTACCTCAGTAGTACTTAAGCATGTAGCCAGAGATTATAATAAGTGACGTAGAGAGCTGTTAAACATAAAAGCTCTCATTGTGATTAGCTGTGAATGCTAAAATGATAGAAATATGCACTGGGCAGAATTTTCTGTGAATAGGAAAAAAAAAAAAAAACACATTCAAAATGAAAAAGAAAACGTTAATGTGAATATATGTTTAATACATATCTTGTCTTATATGTTGATTTTTTTATTTACTCTACCACCAAACATTTATACAACGGCTTTCTTTTCTTTCAACCAGTGAAATCAGTGTTGTGTAAGATTTATGTACAGATAAATATCATCCAAGCACTGTAGAAGGATATGAGGCAAAACTGACGCTCTGTGACGATCCATGATTAATGAATCCTGAACCTCTTTTTTTTGTTTGTTTGTTTGTCTTTTTTTTAAATGGTTGTGAATCACCAGTGACCATTCTCTTCAAGTTTACAGTCGTCTTTTGTTCAGCGCGAGACTCCGAACTGCAAACGATTTGCCCGTTTCATCTCCACCACTTACTGAACGCATAACAATACCATGTAAACAAAACACGAGACCTGAATAATAAAACATGTATTAGAATGGTCTATTGCTTTCACTTCATATTAACATTAATCATTAGTCATTATATCAAAGTTCTACTCTTTAAGTGAAGCTTTTAATTCAGTCTGAAATTGAAAAATAGTAACTGTTATTTCAGTGAAAAGTAACTTTGTTTACCATTAGAAAGGTTTCATTTAAATGTTAGCCTACTTAAAGTCTCAAGGCGTGCTTAAGGCAAATATTCAATATTTGCAGAAGTCCGTAGTAACAAATTACATATAATCAAATAACAGTACTGTTTTTGCATAATCAAGTCATAGTACTTTAACTTTTTTTTTTATAATATATTAAAGCTAGTTACATTTTTATTTTTTTATGTCAGCATTAATATAGAATGTTATAAGACTATTAAAGGACGATATGCAGATTTTACTCCGTCAGGTCTTTGTTGAAACTCAATATGTTGGGCAGCAAATTAGGGGTCGACTGAGAGTTTTTTTTTCAGGACTGGAACAGATAGCAATTATTAGTAATCGAGAACACTGATAACCGATAATGGGGCCAATATTCATTTGCCATAACTGTTGAAGATTTACAATAATTCAATTCTTACATTAAAGGTCCTCTATGTAGAATTTAGGGGGATCTATTAGCAGAAATGGAATATTATATTCATAAGTATGTAGTGTATTACCTGTAACTACAAATTGTTGTGTTTTCATAAGCTTAGACTGAGCCCTTTATATCTACACTGGGAGCGGGTCCACTGTAGGTTGTGGACAAACCTCTAGAGAGCACCTTCCGTGGTTCATGTTCGTACAGGTGGCCGCGGGAATCTGGAAGGAAGCACCAGAAGGATGACAGACGACGACAAGGAAGACAAAAGAAGAGGAATCAGTGTTTGCTGGTGCTGGATAACAAGTTTGAGAATCCAAATAATGAAAAATGGAGGATCATATTATTTAGCACAGAAAAAGCAAGGAAGTGTGAATGTAAGTACTTGGAAGTACACTACAGGCGCCTGACGACCAGCGTCGGCTTCACTACACTCTTAGAAGGTGGGGATAAGGGAGGGGCATTCAGGTGGTTGCAATCATTTGAATCCTACATAGTGGATCTTTAAATGAACATAATGCTTAATATCAGAACATTATATAAAAAATCCAGTACTTTGAACAAAAAATATCTGAAAATATACTGATGACGGTCGTCATCTCATGAGAGATGCGTCTGAGAGATAGTGAGGGAATTTTTATGACCGGTTGTATTTTTTTGTGGCGGTTGCATCACATATGCACATGCATAAAAAAAGCTTTTATTGGAAGGGAAACAAGTTTAAGGGTTGATTCCGATAATCATAAAAATGCTGAAAATTAGCACCAGTTATCGGTTGACCCCTACGGCGTATGTTCAGCAGAAGTGTCCGAGGCAGCTGAGCAGTCCTGGCCTGACTTATCAACTATTTCCAGCTTTAAGTGCTTCAAAGGAAACGGTGTTCTAATGATCTCCAAATATGTGAACCGAATCCTGTGGAAATATCAGCATTTCTGTTCACTGGCACTAAGAGGCCAGAACCTGTTCCAGCAGGACAGTGTGCACAAAGCAGCTCCATAAAGGCATGGTGTGTTTAAAGTTGGAATGGAAGAACTCGAGTGTCCTGCAGAATCCTGACCCAAACCCCACTGAACACCGTTGGGATGAACTGGAACTGGAGCCTCCTCAAAATCCCAGCATCAGTGCCTGACCTCACTAATGCCCTTGTAGCTGAATGAACACAAACCCCCAAAGCCACACTCCGAAACCTAGTGGAAAGCCTTCCCAGAAGAGTGGAGATAATTATAACATAACAGTGGGGAGTAAATCTGAAAGGTAAACACACATGTGGGTGTGATGACTATATAGTGTAGCTTAATTTGAGGAATGAGATTAGCAAAATGGGAGAATTAAAGATTAAAACTTTAAAGGACAAACAGATCAGTCAGATATAAAAGCAAGAGTAAAAAGTGTGTTTTGAGTCGACTTTTAAAGGCGACAACAACAACAACAATAATAATAATAAAAATAATAATAATGGGAACACGTTGGATTGTTTGATGAGGTGAATAAAAATGTAAATTAGTGCTTATAAATGTTTAATATAATCTGACTACTGGACAAAGCAGCGTGCTGATGTCGAAGAATTTCATTGCCCAACTGAAAACATGTACATCATACACAAGAGTCTATAAGGTCCCACGTGTGCGCCACGTGGTCTCGCTGCGGTTTTTCTACCGCGCATGCGCATTCACGCGACTGACTCCCGGAAGTAGAGATGCGGCTTGTTGTGTAAACATAGAAACTAGTCCGTTCGTTTATTTTGTGCAAATTTGACACCAAAATGGGATCTCCTGAACTACGAACAGAATTAGAAAATCTCCTCAAAAGTCTAAATATTGACTTTGTTTCTGTGGAACATCCGGAGGTAATAAATCAATCATTTTAAACTTGATATTAAAACCTGCATGCTGCCACCGAGTCTTTCTCTCTCTCTCTCACACACACACACGTTTAATTTACTCCTTGTTAATGTGGGTCTGTATGCTAAATATTGTGAACTCTGTTGGTTATAAATTAACTTAATTTTCTTATATCTTAATATTATAAGAAACTGAGTTGCAGAGGTCACGCTTTTTCACTGACAGTAAGTGTTAGTTCTGTAGTTCCGCCGCTGACCGCCAGAGGGCGACAAATACCAAACGTCTAAAGGTGACTTTATTTGACGATCCAAAATACTGTAGAACGAAAATTATATAGTCATATGTTTATATAAACCGTTGAAAAATACTAATAATTTTTTTCTCACATCAGCTGTGTCTTTTTTTTCAATAATCCAATTTATTAAAGATGAACCAATTGTTTACTGGCGGCGGGAGCGAGGCTCTAACACTAAGCTGTTATTCCACTAGAGGGCAAAATAGAGCAATGAACTCCGAGGTCACAATCTCCGCTACTCCTAATATTTAACAATATAAATTTGTTCTTTAGCAATCGTGAAATTTGATGTTGTATTGTGAATACTTTGTCATCACAATCTTAATTTGCAAACAATTTTATAATGATGGATTTTTCCACCCACTTGGACATATTGTGTGGAGTCATGACGTATAATACTAATTAATTCCATTTTATATTCCAAGTAGGAACAGTACCGAATGTGGAAAAGATCTAGGGGGTGAATATTTATGCTATACACTTACCAGCCACTTTATTAAGAACATATCTATGCCCTGGTCATTTATGCAATTAAGCAATCAGTCAATCGTGTGGCAGAAACAGCAGCAGCACAGTGTGTAAAGCCATGCAGATGCAGGTCAAGAGCTTCACATTAAACAGCAGAATCAGTAAAAAAAAAAATGGTGCATTCTGAGATGCTTTTCTGCTCACCACAGTTCTAAAGCGTGATTATATGAGGATTATATGAGATGAATGTATGAGGCAATGTAGCCTTCCTGTTGAATCGAGCAACATTCTCCAATGGAGGAACTAATAGTGCAGTAAATTTCTTTGTTTTAAAAGACAAAGGCCTTACAACACCAAGGGGTTTGCATGGGCATTGATGGCTTGGTGGTAAAGCACGTGTTTCTGAGCTTGGAGGTTGCCGGTTTGAATCTGCCTGGGTTGGATTGGGTGAGGTGAGGTGAGGTGAGGTGAGGTTTGTAGATGCCAAGAAAAAGTCTCTGTGATAGATTATTTTACAGAATCCCCTATATATGCAAAACTAAGTCGACATTCTCTTTCAACGCTCCATAACCACCTCTATTCATCTCTCCTGACCCTGGGGGGGCAGCTGCCCGGATATTGCCCCCCATCACAGGTCACAGGTCACACGCTCCACCACCACTGGTTCCTGAACCTTCTGTACTCATATCCCAGAGACCTGGCTGGGGTTCGAACCAACAACCTCACAACCCAGAGGCGATACTCAACCAGTTGAGCTACAGGATCTCTTATACATAGGCTCATTTTTAGTTCTTTTCACTTTCGTTAACGTCATTCAGCATTTAAAGCCAAAACAAACATCAGCCTTGAACCAAAGTCATAAGGCAGCAGAAGCCATGACACTAACCACTACACCACAGGAGGACACAGATGAGCTTTGCTTATAGGACTTTTGTCTTTATAAATTTCTCAACTCTGCGAGGAATAAAGAGATTCTACAATGAAACCTTTAATGGAAGAGGAAATGGCTGTTTTCAGGAACGGGAAGCCAGGACGAGTAACTGAGAGCGCGTCTCTAATCAACACACACCTGAGTGTATATAACGGTTTCCTTTATTCACCTCGAACAGAGGAGCTTCTGGAAGTGGCTTCCTGGTACTAAGAGTAACTAGCGGGATGTGATGAAACCACTGGGAGCTAAAAGGAAATAACCATCTCCTCTTCCGCTAAACGTTTCATATATAACGTTAGATAGACCTCTATTTTTATTCTTTATGTTGTATGTTGAAATATTACTTAACCAAATTATATACTCCCCCCCAAAAAAACTCTCCAGTTAAAAAAAAGTAAAAACAATTCCCGATTTTATAAAATTCACTGTGTGTGTGTGTGTGTGTGTGTGTGTGTGTGTGTGTGTGTTCCCACTAGGTTTTCACTGTAGAGGAAATGATGCCTCACGTACAGCACCTGAGTGGTGCTGTGACCAAAAACCTCTTCCTAAAGGACAAGAAGAAGAAAGGCCTGTGGCTCGTCTCGGTGCGTCACGACCGCCAGGTGAACCTGAACGATCTGGCGAAGAAGCTGGGCGTGGGCAGCGGGAACCTGCGCTTTGCAGACGAGGCGGCCATGTTGGAGAAGCTCAGGGTGGGTCAGGGCTGCGCCACGGCTCTCGCGCTCTTCTGCGACAAGGACCAGAGCGTCAGGTTCGTCCTGGACAGCGATTTAGCCAACGGAGGCCACGACATGGTTTACTTTCACCCCATGACCAACGCTGCGACTGTAGGACTGAAACCAGACGATCTGATGAGGTTCCTGAAGGAGACGGGGCACGAGCCCATCCTGCACAGCTTCGAATAGATCAGCTGATGGTGTGTAATGTTGTAGGTCAATGACAGGAAATGTGTCCAGTATGTTTTTATTGTACAAATAACAGTTCATTAGAGGGTTTTTTTTTTTTTCAATTGATCGGTGAGACATCGATAAAAAAAACACACAAGATGAAAAACATTTCCTCATCAGGAGCGATGATTTAAAGGAAAGTGCATTATTAAAAAAAAATTTATAATAAATTAATAAAAATGATTGCTCTGGAATTATCTTGAAACTGTGAGTTTTTTAAATGTCTTGTTTTTTTTGTTTTTTTTTATAGAGTGTATGGATTAAAAAAAGGGAGGCTGTGGTGCAGAAACGTGAGCACGCTGATGTTTCGGTGCTTAACACTGATGATAAAGTGCAGAAGAAAAGAAGGATTCATCAATGCGGGTTCAGCATCTACCTACATTTTTAATCTATGAAATACTTTTATGGCAGAAATCCTGTTTTCTTGTACGAGAACGCATAATCAGACATATCTCAAATCCAGTTGCTAAATAAAATGCGTTTTTGTGCAATAATAATGAACGCTGGGCGCCAAAACCTAAACACAAAGCTTATTTTCAGTGTCACGATCTGATGTACCCAAATATGAATGACAGTCCTTTCACTTGCGAATGCATTTTCACATCCTCGCACCACAGCGCAACCAAAAACAAAGCGATCCTGTTTCAATTTGCCGATGCAGACCTGTCAGTCAAACACTGTGGGCGGGGCTTTCGCCGGCAGGTTCTCTGTCACTCAGCAGAAGGATACAGTTTAATACAATCTTAAATTGTGTTACTGAAATAGACGGATCATTTTAGTAACTTTGTATTTTGAATAATAAACACAAATTACCAAATATGGGTGCAAGTCTCCAGACATGTTCAGAGTTTTTACGCTTTTGTGGTTTCTCAGTAACAAAAAACGACAATACAGGGTTGTTGTTGTTTTTTTTGTCTTATTAACTATTGATAAAGATAGATCTAATGAACTGTTTTTAGCTGCTATAGCGAGTGATAACTTGTTTCATGGACGTTCCACAACGTTAAACGAAGGGGTAGAAAGTGCTTGGCATTTTTTAATAAATTAAAAATTGCATTGGAGGAGTAAAACGCTGTAGGATGTGAATAATCACCTCCATGGTGGGAACAGTGACTCATCACACCACGCTGTCGTTGCTTAGTTTCCTTTAACATCACGACACGGAGCTGTCTCAGTGCTGATCAGTGTCATTTCTTCGAGCATGGAGGAAAAGAAAATGAATGAAGGTGGTTGAGAATGCGGAATAACGCACTACGTACTGTGTAATCTGTGATACGAAGTAAATTTTTTTTCATCCGAGAGCATCTTTGCAGAACTTCACCGGACCCCCAAAAGGAGGGAAAAACCCCCAAAACAACACTTTAGTTTTTGTCCTAACACATGGTTAAAAAAGGAAAGTTAGCAATGTGGATGGAGGCAAATGAAAGTACAGAAGAGCCAAACGGTGGCAGTATAAGCGGCTGGATTTTGGTACGTTTACAGTAATCGGGTTTGCATTTTAGAGGTGTGGCTTGAAAACATGGCCTTCTGGTGTAAAATAACACACACGCTTTAGTTTTCTCACATCAAATGCCTTTATGTAAAAGTGGAAAAGGAAGTCTATGGCAGGTCTGAATGGCAACAGTAGTCCTACACACACACTCACACACACACACAGTCTTTTCTGTCCTTGTGCTTCGTGTTTCTCCTCCAGTTGGTTCCACTGGGCTGAGTTGGGAAGCAGGATGTTGTGGACGTTGCTGCATGCTCAATGTTGGTAAGAGAAAGAAAAGTCCACCGGCAGATGATTGAAAGTCACGCAGGATTTTAAAGAAGAAGAAAAAAAGAGCAACACTTGCATTTCCTTGATTCAAGGAAATAAAAAATGATGTTTTGATACAGAAGCATCTTTCGTCCATGTAGAGCTCCGTTTAAAAGGTCAAAGGTTACGTGTGAGGAAGCGGTGAAGAGCAAGATGTGCAGAAGGAAACCAAGAGGTGATGACATTTATACACGAGGAGCATCCAGACACGGCGTCAGAACAGCATGCAGCATGAAGCGCCGAGATGGAGGAACAGTGGAGCTGAGACAGAGAGAGAGGATGAATAAAAGCCAGGAAATGCACCCGGGAACGTCTCTGCCCTCAGTGAACCGTGCAGACCAGGATCCATCATCAACCCCAAGCTCCACGGTGCAGCTCAGACATCTGATCTCCCTCGTCCCCTCCCCCCACTTCCTGCACGCGGACACTCACCCGTCCGGCTCGGGAGAACACTAAGACTTTAGGAGATTTGCTGCTCTCCAGACCGGCTTTTAGATTTCCTGCGTTCGCGTGGCGTTTCCACATCTGCGGGACAAAAAGCAAGTGAACATTACAACTTAAATGAAGTAAAACACCACTGCAATGTGTGGAAGTTTACAGTAGGGTTGGGAATTGTTTGAATTGCATCAATTTCCTTTCTGCTTATCGATTCCAGTTATCGATTCTTTCCATTCCAAAATGGTTAAAAAAAAGAAAATGTTTAATTAAGGTCAGGTTCAATGTTTAGACAGCAAAACATTTACAACTTTACATGTTCACACTTTAACCTATTCAGTTAAAACAACTTTATTTTGAAAGCCCTTGTAGACGTACAGCCAGCCAGGAACAGGAAGTTCTCATTTGAAATCCCATTAGCGCACCACTGCGAGCTAGCCATTGTGAGCGAAGTGAACGAGCACTACCATTACCACAAGAAATCCCTTTGCTTGTTTATACGACTCAGAACATGTTTAGACTTTAATATATTCAGTTTAAAAACTTTGTAAAGTACCTTTATTTTGAAAGCCCTTTTGGAGGTATGGCTAGCGAGGCACAGGAAGTTTTATTTTGAAATCTCGTTGGCGTTATGGTGAGAGAACTACAGGGACTTTTATTTTGAAATCCCCTTGGCGCCAGTCTCCATTCTCGCACATTTTACTGTCAGATTGATAGATAGATAGATATAATTTCTAGTAAAGGGTTATCACAGAAAAGATAAGCAGAACCAAAATTCTGGTTTTTTTTTAACTGGTACTTGGCATTTTGGATTCGGTTCTACTTTGGAACGGAGATTTGGTTCCCAACGCTACTATACAGGATCAATACACAGCAACGACACTCAGGAATTTAACACGACTACTGCGATGGATTTCAAGTTTAAACTTAAAATTTCCAAACGTTGGACAAAAATAGTTGGTTTGGGAGGAAAAAAAAAAAAAAAAAAGGCACCAATACTTTTACCTGCATTAAGAAATCACGGCCTTTTCCTGGTTAAGAGTGTAGCATGGTCCGCATTCACATACTAATCCCTCATTGGCTGCTTGTATTTTATGACATAATAATGCTTTCCCATCACGTGTTTCTTGAAAACAATGCAGCGAATATTTGATCAATAAACGTAAACAAGGCTCTTAAAACACAAGTCACTCCAAGGAAGAAATTCTACAACGAATACAAAATGAATAAAAGAACCGTTCTATAGAAGTATTTACATCTAACTACAGCTCCACATGTTTCTAATATTTTGCGCACAAGAAGTTGATCTGTTGCATTAGAGCTGCAACAAAAAATTCGACACATTTGATCATTTGAGAAAAACCGTTATATAATTCGAATTATTGACATTTTTTACTATTAAACCTATCTAGACTTGGCTCAACTCCAGACCGTGTTTTTGACCCGTGTTGATGTTTAGAATGTATTAGAGTAGTTTTATTGTCATTTGTGTAATCTCTGTGACATTTTATCATTTAAGCTAGCGTGTTTCTTTCTGCCGTGGGTCATTTGTAATGTATACACCCTGCTGTAAATCACAGTTTGTTTAGACGTGCGCTTCGCTCAGATTTAATAAGATGATGTCCCATTGAAGCGCTTTTAATATGATTTGCTTTGCTTGGTTTTCTTAGATGAAATCATTGAAACGATTAAAGTCTTAAGCTTTTAGTATCCTCACAGAATGTAACGGAGAGTTGCACATTGGTTCAGGAGAAATTGGTCTGTGTAAAAACAAATTTAAGGATTTGATCCCGTCCTAAAATGAGGCCAGAACTGATCCTGGGAGTGTGAAAAGCCCAGGTTACGTGATGGGGTTCAACCTCAGTGCACAGCTCAATCACACAGCAAGCAGTGAACAAAAACAGGGCAGAAAATACACACAACATCATTGCTTCATTTTGACTAAAAGCAATCAAAATGGGATCACAGCATTGAGAGCGTGAGGGGAAAAGCAACACAGTGACTCAGCAATGATTGAGTGAGACTCGTTTATGTAACACCGTCCCAGATACCAAGCTCCCAAAAATAATCACACCCTGAAAACACAGCCAGGAAATCTAGCAGGTTAAAAGGAATTAATCAGTACGTGGACGCGAGTTAGTGCTATAAATAATCTTGATAAGACAAGAGCATCATGGGACGTGCTCCACAAGCCTAATTGCTTTATTTAAATATCAAAGTAGATCAGGCCTCGGCTCAATTTGGTTTTGGGGCGACAAGCAAATGTAGGCAGAGCTTACAATATAAATTAGCATAAAGATGAAATGATAGAAAAAAAATTCCATTTTGTGATCCTTATATAATAATCATGGAGTATGATTATTGTACATTAGAACAAAAACTGACATGTAATTGCAAGACATGAGGCATAATACGCATGCAGACATTCAACAAGTCCAACAGAGGGATTGTACATATCGGAACCAAGGACAGGGCGAGAGCGAGGGCGACAAAGAGCAACAAAACACAAACAGAGCCAAATAAACGCATAAGGAAGCAGTCATGCAGGTCGACCATCACCAGACAGAAAATGAGGTCACATGGTCCCACACGTTACACACAGCCGTATTCGTACCACAGCGATTGGCTGTCCTCTGAATTCAAGGGAACTGATTGGTCAGGATTATCATCAAGGCCCCGCCCGGCTACCTTGCTGTCGTTTGGCTGATTGTGACTGGGTTTGGGATTGAGGGGCGGGCCGCTGATGTTACTAACGAGTGACGTATTGAGTGAGAGGAAGGTCTGGTTCCTGCTGCTGCCGGAAAACGCTGGCTCACTAAAGATGGAGTCCAGGAAAACTGAATCTACCGTGAAGGAGGGGCCTAAGAACTCCTGCAGAGTGGACAGCTCAGAGTCGTCTGCCTTTGGGACGCGGCCGGTGCAGGGCACGCTGGCCGATTTGGGCAGGGGTTTTGCGTACTCACTGGATGACGGCCGAGTCTTCGAGGGCGACGGATCCACGGAGACGGGCTCGCGCGCGTCCTTGGCCAGCATGTCGTGGACGCTGGAGCGGCGTGTGCTGCCCTCGGCTGTGGAGATGACGCTGCTGGCACGAGGAAGACCGGCAGAAGAGGACGAGGCATCCAGGCGCTCGCACACAGATGTCGCTTTTGCCTGAGTACTCAGGCCTAATCTGGGCTGACTAGGGCCCTTCACCCGAGTGCTCTCGGCCTTGCGCAGACTCGGTCGGCCTGCTCTGGGCTCGGTGGGCGTGGCCTTCCCGCTGGCAGACCGCAGGATGCCCCGCCCCTTGGTGCGCTCCTTCTGCACGGGATCAGGCGCTCTGGTTATACGTGGAGATTCTGCGCTCAGATTGTCCTGGCTGCCAGACTGGAAAAAGCACAGATCCACGAATACATCAGGAATGAAAACATTCATAAGTAAGATTTGCGGCAAAAAATATACACGTTGCCATAAAACAACAATTTTCTTAACAGTGGTCTCAGAAACCACATCTGATCTCATCAGATGTCCACCAAGCCCTTCTAATGTAATGAATTAATAAGCTAATAATTAACAAGTTAACGAATGCACGCTTGCACTGGACTTTTAAGAGGACTTAAAATGGGAAGAATTATTATTATTATTATTAAATGATTAAATCCTCATTTAAAACACAAAAATAATTTTTAAATGATATATCTTTTATTTATATATCTAATTTCAACAATATATAATAAGCTAATATATACAGTACATTAACAATTAGTCATGATGATATTTCCTTATTTAATAATTCAGGAATAATGAATAAGATTCATATTAACAAACAAAAGTAATCCTTTTTTGTTCTTTTTTTTTTTATAAGCAGTATTTCAGCTCTCAGCTATCATGTGACACGTGAGCACCTCGTTGGCGTGGGAGCTGCTCCTCCTCTGGTTGTGTTGAGATGATCTCTGCACCGGGCTGCTCTCGCTCGACCAAACCTCGGCATCCAGACTGAGGCTGAACTCTCCACTGCTCTCGCTGTGCGGTCTGCTCATGCTGCCGTTCACCGCACCTGACACACAGCACCACGGCAATCAACACACACGGTGCAAAAGAGTGAGACGGCACTCCGTGTAAACTAAACGCAGATGAAACCATCACATACACAAGTGTGACAAGTGTAGACGTCTCCCAAATGCGGTCAATCAGCCTTGGTGTGTTTAAGTGTGTTTCATTTACCCGAGCTACGAGGCTAATGCAGAGCGTCTGGACTCGAGTCTGGTGTCAATATCGACTTGTCTTGGACTCGTTTGCGTTTTTGCATTTTTGGGCACTGGTCTTGTTGGAGATGGCTGAAAGAGTAAAGTTTGACGAGAAGTAATGCCTTCTTCTAGACAAACAGGCTAATGATAGGTGAACTGCACAAACGAAGCCAACTAGTTGAAGTAAAGACTTAACCATGGAAACAATTTGAGGTTTTCTGATCTCAATCCTGACTCGCCTACTCCACGTCTTGGATTTAGACAGCCCTTTGGAAGTCTACGTCACTCGACATCTTTTCCATAACACCATACAGGAATCCTTAAATGACAGTGGAGTAATTGAACACTTTTACTGCTGCTCTACAGTCCTACAGTGGAAGTGAGTCGCTCAGATTTCTGCACCAATTCCGGCAAATTTGCTTATTCATCAGAATATGTTTAAATTCTAGCCAGTTCTAAGAGGTGTACGATTTCGATATCGCTGGCAGAAAAGAAGATGCGCAACGACAAACCGCGATCATTTCACCTGAAATTAAATTCATCAACCACAGATCTGAAATAGACACCAAAGTGAACCAGGTCTCTGAACATCCCATGCTCTAATAACATCCCAGAAGACACTAATTTGTGTGAGACGCTGAGAGTCTCTTCTTTGCAGAATGCAGCAGATGGACCATGCCGCCATGACAGACGTATTTATCCCCTGATTTAAAGGACAGACCTTTCAGCACCCAAGATGGAGGATCTTCTTCAGAAGAAAAGCAGAAGGAAGAGGATTATAAAAGAAACACCCTGCTGAAAAGACCAGACTGTTCTTCCAGAGTAGTTCGATCTGAAGAGGGTTCGTCATGCAGACGACGGACTTACTACAGATTTTACACGCGACTCGGCACCTGGAGGATTAACGCAGGATCTGGGGAAGAGAGCTGCAGTTCTGTCCGATTACACACAGAGAGCTCACGGTCACAACACACTCACACGTTCTTCATCATCCTCCTCCTCCTACCTGATTCCTGTCTCAGCTCGCACCTTCACGTCCAGTGTCCGAGTCAAGTGTCAGAACCTTTAACGTGCACATCGTCCACAGCTGGATCATACAGCTTATACCGTTTATTCAGGCTCAATTCGTCTGTAGATCATTTTCATCGATCACGTTTTCCACCTTCCGGAAATTCATTCACTGAACTCCTCAGCCAGACTCAAAAACTCACTGCTTTTACGAGGTTTGTGATGGTTTGTTCCCCCTTACCTTGGCTTCGAACTGCACTCTGCTCGTCTGAAGAGGTCGGAGTGACGTCCTCACAGGAGACATTATCTGCAAAACAGAAATAAAACACTTAATATTATTATATTATTGTCTGATCTACGAATCGATGTACTGCCGAGCAGAATGTGCATGAAGATGCAGTCAGTGAGGTCTTCAAACCGGATGTTTGGATCAGAGGTGCATTTCCACTACAGAACCTTTTCAGGAACTAAGAAAGTTTCAGGACCGCATGACATCAGGTGCTTTTTGCACAGAAAAACTGGTCAGATTCAAATTTCATATTAACCATACGAGTTAAAATGTTGCCTGAGGTCATGACAGAGAAGTCAAATATACAGGATTTTACACAACTTCTATTTTATATACCACGCGGCACTGGAGGTGCACTTCCTGATCGTTTTACATTAAGACTAATAAACAAGAATCTTTATATTTATGTTTATACATGTTGGAGCTTTTACTTGCACAGGAGCATGACTAATTGTAGGGGTTCTGCTCTCAATACTGCTAAATAATCGGCCTCGTAATTATTCTTTAATACTCTGACAGTTTTGCATTTCTGGTGCAGTTTTCATACAAAGAATGTGTCTGTACCTCAGTGGAAACACACCTACAGCAACACAGGCGATATCTACTATTACTATTATTATGACTATACTATACTATTAGCAAAAAACTTTTTTTTTTTTCCTGGTCAACCACCAGAGCACTTTTACATGTAACCCTACAGAACGAGGCTGGAAGGTGGGTGCAATTTTTGTTTTTTTGCCACAGCAGGCTTCTAAAAATGTGAAAATAATTTTTCAGAAAACTGTCATGATCAACAAGTTCCGAGACGGATCCTGCTGTGAATGAACAGAACTAGGCACAGTCATCCGCGTGCAGCAGGAGCGAGCACTAACGTCTCGCTGTCAACATGTGTTACAGGCGTTTTTGTGACAATGTGACAATGTCGATATAGAGAGCTAGCTAGGCTAGTTAGGTTGCCTAGCATATTAGCTCGGACTGGTAAGATGATTGAAAAGTGTGAAAGCAGCATTAGGACTGAACATGATGAACTGAATAAATTAATGCACAGCGAACAAGCACCAGCACGGTCGACTCAATGCTGCTTTCAAAGATGACTCCACAAACAGAACTTATGACCAAAATGGAGTAAAGATGAAAAAACAAAGCCATTCACACACACACACACACACACACACACACTTCCAGAGAAACCTGATACAGCACAATGCACGAGGACCGAGAATGAAGATGTCCTGTAGCTCTCCAGCTCTACCTTTGTTCTTGAGCTTGTGCTTGTTGCTGAGGGTGGTGTAGTCGATGGCCGTGGTGGAGTACGCTAGCTCCTTCATTCGCTGGCTCCCAGTGGCAGACTCCGGGTCCTCAGGGGCCTCCAGGTGATCTGTACTGCCACTCCACTGACCAGCGCCAGCCAGCGCCATGGACTGCAGCAGATCATTCATTGCTGAGACGGAAAGAGAAGCGTTATCAGCGGCGCTTGCTGTAAGGAACCAGAGACCTTCTCAGCATGGACAGAGATGGAGATGGCGTGCAGTCATGATGTGTTCGCATGACATGCTCAGAGCGGAAATCAAGCCTCAGATGGATGGATGGATTTAAAAAAAAAGGAAAAAAAACAGAAAGTAGAAACAAAGCAGAACAACAAAAAAAAGTGTCGTTATAGAGTCTACCAAAGATACGGACCGCTCGGACACGACATTTTAAGAGTTCTGATAGGCCAGTGGTCACCGAGTTATAAATTAATGTTTAATTTAAAGACATATTGTCACAAATTGTCATTCACTAGTTAGCAGATTTGGAGTCTGAAGGCTAACACACAAATATGAAATTACTGTCTTAGAACACCGTCTGATAATACAGGAGGTCAAACCTTTAAAATCATACTTTTTAAAATAAGTGTTTCTGCTTGTTCCTGTTTTAAGCCTGAAAATGACTCCAGGTGAGTGTATCTAATATGTTGGGACGAATAATAACAAGAGTAATATGATTATTTTACATATTATATATATACACATAAATAAAATTGTTGTTTTATTGACAATTAATTTTGTTCACTTCTGGAAATAAATGCTGAAATATTTATTATAATCTCTTAATGAGAGAAATAAATATTCCATAAAACTGAGTGAGATATAATAATTTTATTTATTTATTGTTAAATGTACCTGGCTGTAATGAAATTTAATTTACAGTATTTATTATACATTTTTATAGCTTAAAAATACTGTTAAATAATCAGCCTCAAAATTGCTCATTAATAATTTCTCATTTAAATAAAATCTAATTTTTTTCATTTTTATTTATTTTTAACAAGACTTGGTTGCTGCATGAGTAAAAGCACTGACATTTCTGGTTCCCACTGACAGTTCTGTGTGTGTGTGTGTGTGTGTGTGTGTGTGTGTGTGTGTGTGTGTGTGTGTGTTTATATCTTGGTTTTGGATTTCCCCAGGATAGGAATACATGCCAGCTTTGACCTTGTGGGGACATCTGGCTGATCCTCATAAGAAAAAAAATATCCTTTTACAAAAAGTGCAATTGTTTATTTTAAAAGCTTCAAGAGCAAGGAGTTGGTGAGGTTAAGGTTAGGTTTAGGCATAGTATTAATTAGCTGTATTACTAATTATGTCGATTATGTTGGAAAGTCCTCACAAGGATAATAAGACCTGTGTGTGTGTGTGTGTGTGTGTGTGTGTGTGTGTGAGAGAGAGAGAGAGAGACAGAGAGAGAGGGAGGGACAGACGGCACCATTTCAGTTCCATCGTAGTGGTTGGTTACGAAGTAAACGTCAGCGTTGCATCAATACTGTTGATGCAGTGAGCACATTGTGTTGGACGGGAAACCACAAGCAGAGATTAGGTAGGAGTCTAATTAGCTAATGACAGCAATGCACTTAAACACAAAGACTATAAAGTGAAGGCATCTAAGAATAAACAGAAATGCTGAATACATGAGAACAGAGAAGTACTCTGTGGATCAGTACTCAGGATGGTGTGATCAAGCTAATGCAGTGAAACGAAAAATCTAAAACACAAAGAGGGACGACGGGAAGGGCAGCGAGAGCGACGGCGGGAGTCGGTGATCTCGGGACTCTTACACATGGAGCGCCGGTAGATGGCCTTCACTTTGTCTTTGTCCTTGGACCTGTTCCTCATAAAGGGCAGCTTTTTCAGTGCTGAGACAGAGGAGGAACGACGGACGTGGAGAGAGGAAGGAGAGAACATAGTGATGTTAACACACACACCAAACACACACACACACACACTTCCATCAAATGTGCATACTGGCACAATTACACGTTACACAGTGAGATGGCAAAGACGAGGATTTCTGAAGAGCCACTGCAAGACAGCAACACCGAACAAAACACCAACATACACAAGCACACACAAAGATGAGTATTAAAGGGTGCAATTCAGAGAGCGGGGCATTTGAGCTTTATAGTTCTTTCTGTCCAGCTTATTAACAGCATTAGTGTTGCATTGCACCTTTTAATAGGAAAGCACAGTGACGATGAGGACGCCCTGAGAGAGGACGCTTCTGCTAAAACGCTGCTAAAGCATACCATTGGAGGAACCTTGCACATTGCTGTGCTGTGCTCTCCTCCCTTTCAGCACAGAGAGAGAGAGAGAGAGAGAAGAAAAAACAAACAAGCAAATCAAGAGAAACCAAAACTGAGCAGCAACCTTCACACGGCAAATCTCAGGCAAAGATGTGCATCAAAATCTAGCTAGCAGCTGGCTAGTCTGTAGTGTCTAGTTGTCAGGAATCTTCACAGCTTTTATTTGTAAAGAGTGAAAACATTAAAACCCGGTTCAGGATCAGACAGGAACTGTTGCCTGAAGCTCAGAACTCTTTCAGTCAAAATGCAGCAAATTAGGTACCAGCACTGACCCTGATTTGATCAAATGAAGGGTTTTTAATTAGCTGCAGGAAAGCGCATACTCACTGCCGCTCCGCTTTTGACTCAGAGGGTCGTCGAGTGAGCCGGAGCCCATGGACGAACTGTCCTGACTGTCCTGAGGAGCCACCAGGAAGCCGTCGCTCGACTCGGAGCGGCAGGGCGTGAGGGTGAGGGAACGCATTCGCTCCCGGCTCTTTGGCTTGATCAGCTTCTTCATCTTCAGCGTGATCCAGTTGCCCCTTCTGTCAGAAAAGAGCAGAGAGCCTCGTCGATCTTCTCCAATTGATCGCTTTTAGGAGCCAGAAACGTCCAGAAATAAGGATAAACGCACAAACCTCCGGGGGGGTGAGGGGTCGTAGAACTTGTACTGGTCCATGATCTTCTCCTCCAACTTCTCCTTCTGTCTCCTCAACTCGTTTAGTTTGTCTCTGCAAGACAAAAAAGGAGTAGAATTCTGGATTTGATAGATATTAGATTTCTGACAGAAGTGCAGCTGTTTATTGTAACGTGCATGTCCAAATGGTTTCTACAGTAGCAGACGCTTCACATAAACGGTGTGTTTGTTGATATGGTGAACGTTTCTGTCTATTTCTTAACATTTATTGAAGGAGTGTCCAGTGTCAGAGCTTTGTAAGAGTCAGAGGTAAATGTTTTCAGACATCTTCGGGACAGAGGAGTTAGCGCTTTGCGGTTTCTTGCTAACATAAACCGTGTCTTCGCGAGAGAGGAAAAAAGTGAAGCCGGTGAGAGAATAACAAGTGAAGCCAGGAACTAATCTGAAACTAACACAACCATAAACAGACAGAAGATTATGACGTGCCATTCATTAATAACATGAAAATTGTAACGAGGTACGAGACAAATGAATCACTTCAGGAACAGTAACTCTGCTTCATCACACCACTCCATTATTGATTATTTTCCTATAACAGCATGTCACCAGGTTTGTTCCTCCATGTATATAAGTAGATCTCGAATAAACAGTGATGACCCACATGTACTGTCTCTGCTCGACGTGGAAGAGGTCTTTGCTCTCCATGGTCTGCTCCAGCAGGGTTCGGTTCTGCAGCATCAGGGTCTGGATCTGGTCCAGCAGGTGTCGGTTCTCCTCCTCCAGATTCCCTTTCAGCTGGCTCAGCAACTATACACAAAGTCAGTTCGGTTTTGCATCAGATAAGAGGAAACGAAGTGTGGTAAAACTTTATTTTCCTGAAGATACGTAGGAATGATATGTGCTACAAAGACAAACCAACAGGTCTCTTTATGCTCACATGCTTGTATATATATAGATATATAGGATATATATAGATAAATGTATAGATCCATACGTTTATATTCAGAATTTATATACTTCTGTGAGGCTGCTTTGTGACAATGTCTGTTGTTAAAAGCGCTATACAAATAAAATTGAATTGAATTGAATTGAATTATACATACAGAGTCAGCCAAAAGAAAATGTATACACACTTCGGGAAAAGAAAAATGTATATAAATATTTTAATACTAAATGTATTCAGACATCATGAGATTAATACAAGTTACCTTCGGCCTCTACAACTGCAAGAGGTGCTCAAAGTGGTGGCCGTTAGCTTCCAGACATTTATGTGTAGAAGTGTTCCTGAAGTGTGTGTACATGTTTTTTGGATGACTTTATGTGTGTGTGTATATGAGCAGATACTGTAATTGTAGTTCTTTTTTTTCAGTAAAGCTTTCGCATAAAATCTGTAACACCGTCGGTGTTTATCACGTCATTATAAACTGAAGAGGATGTGCAGGCGAAAAAAAGAGGGGCATGCTGGGTGAAAAAACAGACAAACAGACAAACAAACAAACAAGTGCGCAGCGCTGCTTTGCTAAAAGCAGAAAGTTGTCTGGGTTTATGGTCAGCAGTGCGTGGTGTTCTGCGCATTTGATAGCCGTAGTGTTTGATTAAATTACGAGAGTGGTAGCTGTAGAAGCAGAGGTGGTTGCGAATTTTTTCTAGTTATAAAGAGGTTAAACACAGCTGAAGGGTTTTAGGTCCAGTAGTGTGATTTAAGTGGAGTCCAGATGAAGCAGGAAATGAAATACAGCCTCTATTTCTGGGGTTTTGTAGCCGCACACAAACGAGAAGAGAACCTCTGGAGTAAGGACCGGGTGGAATATTCAGGATTTCTTTTTAAAAGTCTACAGTGAGGTAATCATACACTACACACGCTGGAGGCTGGGATGAGCTGCCACATTCCTGAGGACGAGATTATGAGACTCGGCCTCCCTCAGGGAGAAATAAATCACATCGCGAGACAAAGAGACGACTCTCTACTGTACAGCCGGCTTCAATTTAACATCATGATGCCATTTAAAGCAGCAGCCTAACAGCATCAGGATGACAGATTTTCTCGCAGGGTGTCAGGCATGAAATTGGAGACGGCCATCAGAAAGCGAAAACGGGCCTGAATAATTATCCGGGCACGTGGGAATGTGGAAAGCGTACCTCGCACTGGTTGGTGAGTTTGGTGGAGGTGATATCCAGCTGTTGGTACTGCTCCTTCAGCTTGGAGAACTCGGCCTCCAGGCGCGTCTGCTCCAGTTTAGCGGCGTTCAGCTGGCTCTTCAGGTTCTTGTGGTCGGCTTGAAGGCCCTCGTTATCCTTCAGCAGCTGCTGGTATGTAGTGTTCAACCTTGAAGACAAAAGAAGAAAGGAAAAAAAAGCAGGGGAAGTATTAATCCCATTTACTTTATCATATATAAAAGAAATGAACTCAATAAAATTCCAAAATGTCTACAATAATGCTTCCTTAGACCTATTTATAGAATTATTACGTAACTGCAGCTAATTATTTGGTCATTTGAATTTGTTCATTCGGTAAGGACGGCAAATCTTTTCGTTAGCTTTCTGCAAATTATCTGGTAGAGGAAGCAAATGATACGGCAACTTCATTGAACTATTAAGTAATGGCAGCAAATCATTCCGCAAATTTACTGAATTATTCAGTAGCGTCGGCTAATTATTCAGTAAATTATTATTTAGCAACGGAAGCTAATTATTCTGCCATTAAAAATGGTATTTTCTGAAAACAGTAATCACATGATCGACATTATTCACAACACACAGAGACCTCAGACCTACAGTATATGTAGTACATTAATTTATACCGGTATAAATGGGAAAACAGACTAATAAATAGAATTGAATAGCTTAATGTCAATTTATAACAATTCAGATCCCTTTACAAATAGATTTCTCATTTAAAAAACAAATCCCATGCAAAAATAAAAAGATGAACAGATAAAAAGATAAAGAAGGTCACCCACTTGTCGTTGTCTTCCTTCAGTTTGTGGTACTCGGCTGCTGTGGCCTGGTGCCTCTGGTTCTCCGACAGCATCTTCTCCTGCTCAGCCTTCAAAACCTTCTCCAGCTCCTCCAGCTGTGCCTTCTGCTTCAGCAGCTGGTTATACCTGCACACGCCAGAAAGAAGGCTCATCATAATACGTAACACACTGCAAGACATACATCATTGTCCTTTATATATTCCATATACTTTGGAATATTCAGGAATATAGGTCTATATGGTTGTGTATTGTTTTAAAGCGTGCTTTATTGGTGCAATATGTGGAGGATCCAATCTTTTCATAAATTGCTCCCTCTCTGGCGTTCTCACCTGTCCTCCAGGTCTCGGTGCTGCACTTCCAGGCTCTTGTGTGCGCTCTTCAGACCGCCGTGTTTGCCGATCAGGGCCTCGTACTCGGCTGCCTGGCGCTCGTGCAGAGCTGCGAGCTTCTCGTGGTCCCTCAGCAGCAGCTCGTAGGTGGACCGGAGCTCCTCGCGCTCCCTCACAGCGCCGTCTCGCTCAGTCTCGGCGCTGCACTGCTGACTCTGTAGCTGAGCGTTCTGGGCTACGATCGCCGCGCTCTGAGAGTTCAACGTCGAGTTCTCCACCTGAGAAGACGCCAGAAAGACATTAAAATGTGTCTGCTCATGTATCTCCAAACGCTCAGGGATCAAACAGGAACCTAAAGCCGAGACGGGACCTGCAACGCTGAAACCCGTCAGTTTACTACTGACACACTAAACACACACTTATTTATGATTTCAGTTTGATCATTTTTGGCTCCTGGTAAGTTCAGCGAATTGTTCGGAAACTTCAGCGAATTATTCGGGAACTTCTGAAAATGATTCGGAAACTTCTGAAAATTAAATTCGTTGGTGAATTATTAACTACTAGCAGTGAAATTTATATAAATTTACTCCAAGTTTTGTTACATTTCATTTTAAATGATCACGCACAGATAATCCACCTACACCCTGAGCCCACTGTAGGTCAAACCCTCTGGGACTTAATCTGATAATGATAACAAAAAGAAAAGGCATTAATTCCTGCGAGGAGCTTGAAAACAAACCGTAAACACATCTGGAGCTGAGGCCAGGGTTACGACTGACCCACATTAGACTTAATCTGCTGTCTGATCTCAATCCTGTAGAAACTGTGCCATCTCCTATTTCACAAATCCCGGTTTTCACATTTCTACACAACTCCAATTTATTTCTTCTTTTTGTGGAGTTATATTTTAGATAATAAGTACTTACATAATACTACATAGAATAAAGATAAAGTAAAATTCATCATTTTAAAATGAAATATCCGATATAGACAATAAACTAGGATTTAAACAAAACAAATCTAGCGTTTCTGTGTTGGGTTGGGACAGACCAGAGAGACCCAGAGACATGGCTGTAGTGTTTAGTGACCTGGAGTTTAGCGTTCTGAGTCTGCAGCGTGGTGTTGTTCTCCTGCAGCGAGGCGGCTTGTCTCTGCAGAGCCAGGATCTGAGCCTGGAGGTTACTGCTCTGAGTCTCCAGCTGCTTCAGCTGCGTACGCAGCGCCTGCTTCTCCGCCTGAAGAGTGGCATTCTGGGAAAACACACAACATCACTTGTTTACACGCTTCAAAATGACACTTCAATCTTTCTATTTAATTAAAGCATATAGAGTGAGTGATAAGCAGAGCATTAATATAAGAAACATGGGATGCGCCTCAACGGAAGGCACCTTCCTCGTTGACTTCTTGTCTCATGGGTGAACTTTGAAGATATCTATAAAGATCCAAATGCTGGTTTTTTGCTCATCAGGCTATGTTAAATAAAGTTTTGCTGGGGTTAAAAAAGGAAATGTTCTTCAATTTGACAAAAATAATGATGCAAATTATCCATAATCAGATTTAGTTCCTGGTGTTTTCTACTAACATTTTTGTTCTGTAGCACTCAAGCTAATGCACAGGAGTATTGGATATGTGGGGAAACAAAGGATATATGTATGAAATCTAATCTAACTCTAATCTAACATTCAATTCCGACATAACGTCCAAATATAGCATTTTTTCCCCTCCTATTCCCAGTATATATATATAAACGTATATATTATTTATGTTATGCATCATCTACAGCGATGTGATTGTAACACATTCCTTTCAATGCCCCCTTGGAAGCCACGCCCCATAACGCATGCCTAGAAAATGTCCCAAATGGTTGGATGCCTCCATAAACCATAAAGCAAGGAGAGCTCAAAAATCACTGACACCTTTAATCCTTCATCGCACCTTCATCAGCAGGATGTACCCTACGCATCTGTGCGCTAGCAGTGGCCACTTACGTTCCTCTCCACCTCTATGAGTCGATCTTTAACCTTCAGGAGCTCTCGAGTGGCCTCGTGACTCTCCTTCTCCCACTTCCTGATGCTCTGCGAGTCCTCCCTTCCTTTAGAGGGCGAGCTGTGCACCATGCGCTCCTCCTCTTCCCTCTGACGAAGAGCCTCGTAGTTCTTCTTCACCTGATGGAGGTGGAGAAGGTTAGGGTCGGACTCGCTTCAAAACGGACGTTTGTTTAAGCATTTGGATTTATTACTGAAATGAACGAGAGATTGTCATGAAACTGTATTATGAGTTGAGGAATTCGCACTGTTTTGAGTTCCTGGCGGAGTTGCTGGTTAAGATTGGACGACTCCTGCAGTCTGGCCTCCAGGGCAGCGATCTTCTCCTCTTTAATCTCCAGCGAGGACTTCAGCGTGGACTCCAGCTTCGACTCCAGCAGCTTGAACCTGAAAGACAGGACACAGATATTTGTATTGTTACTGTATTCTCAGTACGTGGCGGAAAAAACCCAGAAAAATGCTGTTTAGCCATTTTACAGGAAAAAAAAAAAAAAAAATCAAACCACCTCCTTAGAGCAGCGGCTATGCTACCTAAGCTTTTATTTTTAATTTATTATTTATTATTATTTTTAATTGAAACTTTTTACAGTTAGATTTCTTTCTTTATTTATTTGATGAATACGGTATAGTGAGAGTCTGAACAATATTAATCACAAAACGAACAATATCAATTTTAGAATTTCATCACAGCTATAGTGATATTTTCCAGGCTCCGCCCTCATTTCCTGTGCACATACTGAGCTGAGGATCACTGCGAGCTGTAAATTCAATTTACATATACAGCTCTGGGATGTGAGTGTCAACCGTTCCTCCATCTTGCTCAATAATGATGAGAACGAATGATCAGAATCAGATCATCTCTGATTAACCTTTTTAATAAGATGAGGGTGCTCGGCCTCATTAGCACTGCATCCTCATTGAACTCAATGGTGCACGTTTGACAGATACCAACACTGCGAGCACACACAAGTCGTACCAAGAAAACATTGCAAAAGTCGGGTTATTTAGAAACCATTTCCTGTTTAACGTTAATCATTGTGAAATCCAGTAGCAGGAAATTCGACGCTGATTTGAAGTCACCCAGAACACAATATGAGGGCTTGTAAATGCTTGTGTGTGCCAGTGTGTGTTTTGTTGCGTACCTGTACACTGAGTGTGTGTGTACGTGAGAGTCACCTTGCAGCAGAGCTCTGTTCATCGTGCAGCAGCCCTTCTTTATTCAGGCCCATCTTCTCCAGCTCATGAGACAGTTTTTCCAGATCGTTGTTCGTCTGCTGACTCTTCAGTTTCTCGTTCACCAGTTCCTGGATTACAAAAACATTAATTTCAGGTCATCATCGAGCAGAAATCATGGCACCGAAGTGAAAACGAGTGTACTTCATTTTCTCGTTAAACATGAATAAAAATAAACTCATAAATCAAGAATATCTGCCACAGGACGCGGCTTGTCATGATTCTGTGTCAGGTTACGGCTTTGCCTCTGACTGTTATCAAGTGGAGAATCAGGAGTCTCCTTCCATAAATGTTAAAAAACATCACAGAAAATAGCATTTTTAAAATAGATTATGTCGCTCGATAAAGGCAGTTATTTATTCCGTTGTTTTCCCATACCTCTCTGAGCGTGACCAGTGTCTTCTTGTCGATCGTGGCCTGCTTGACCAGCTCCTTGTTGTCCCTCTCGAGATCTTTGACACGGCTATAGGAATCGCTCAGGGTGCTCACTTCCTTGCTCAGTGCGCGGTTTTCCTTCTCCAGCTGCGAGATTCTCTGACTGTCGTCGTCCAGTTTGGCGTCTCTGATCTCAGCCTGCTGCCGCAGCCTCTTGTTCTCCTTCTCCAGCTGCTTCTTGTCTTTCTCCAGCTGTGAGCTCTCCTGCTCCAGCACTTTGTTCTCCTGTTCCAGCTGCTCCAGACGCTTGCTGGAGATCTTCAGCTCCTCCAGGCTCCTCTGCAGGCTCTGGTTCTCACTCTCTAGGTCCCGGAGCTCTCCTTCCAGCTGTTGGATTTTACGCCCACTGTTCTCCAGGGCCTTCTGGAGCCGCTGGTTCTCCGAGTCCAGACCTTGGTTGCTGAGCTCCAGGCGTTCGGTTTTCTTGGATGAAGCTTTTAGCAGCTCAAGGTTTCTCTGCAACTGATTCTTCTCGCTCTCCAGCTCTCGGTTCTCCTGCTCCAGGCGAGCGGCTTTGGCTCCAGCGGACCTCAGGGCCTCGGCTGTACGCCGCAGTTCCAGGTTCTCCTCATCCAGCTGGGCGTTCTCCTTCTCTAATGCTTCCAGCTGCAAGGACGCGTTTCTCAATCCGTCAATCTTCTTCTTCAACCTTCTGCTCTCTGTCTCCAACTCAGCATTTTCCTTTTCCAAGGCGTCCACCTTCTCGCAGGTGATCCCGAGGCTAGCTACACGTTTCTGCAGACCCTCATTCTCACGCTCCATGCGCTGGAGCTCTGTCTCGAGCTCCTCCGCCTTCTCACCTTTCTCCTTGTAGTACTCCAGGTCTTTTCGGAGCTGCTTGCGCTCGAACTCGAGCTTGTTGAGCTTGCTGCTGGTCTCTTTGATGGAGTCGTGGAGGACGCGGTTCTCCTTCTCTACATCTTTGACCCTGGCTTCGGCGCTGACCTGAGAGCGCTGCCTGAGGGACGTGATGGTCTGGTTCAAATGCTCGTTCTCCTGCTCCAGCCCTTTCACCTGAGCATCAACAAACGGATGTGGGGGAAAAAAGCTATTTTTTCATGCTCGCTTCATTTTTTAAACAGTTCAGTTGCTCCTCAAGCCTTACAAATATACATCCGGTGGCGCCAGGTAGCATTTCAAGGAACATACAGTATATAAACAATATTAGCAAATTTTGCCCCATAAACAAATCTATGATGTCTGCATTCACAAGTGTTTTTGTATCACCGTCTCCTAGCAACTCTCATTTACTCAGGAGTTTATCTTCTAATCAAAAACAAGAACTTAAAAATGTCATGACATATCCATCATCACTTTCATCTACCTGTCTCTCCGAGTTCTCCCTCAGAGTCTCCAGGGTCTTTTGCAGCTGAGCTTTCTCCTTCATCAGGTCCGAGCTCAGGCTTTCGGCGCTGCGCAGACTCTCCCTTTCCGACTGCGCCTCCTTCTCCAGGTGCTCCACCTGCACGGACACGGAGACACAGAGACACGGCATCGTCACTAACAAGTTATAATCTGCATGGAGAACCTTTGTGTTCCTCACATCTGCAGACAGGAGCACAGCTGCAGGCTTTTTCGGATTTCACTTTCAAATATCAAGAGGGGTGAATCCGACAGAGATAATTAACACCTTTACACCCTTTTCGCTCCCGCTAGTTTGTTCGGGACAGGACAGGGAGGGGACGAGCGTGTCTGCGTTGTCACTCAAGCAAAGAAACAGCAGCACTTAAAGACGTCTCTTCTTTGTGCTCATTTTAGTTCTTTAAACAAACTCGGACTCGTAATTACATGGCATCATGCAGCAGGATGAAGCGAAATCCCATCACGCATGCACCATCTCTCTGTAGAACCTAATTCTGTTGAAGCTCTGACACAGTGACCTTCTGTTAAACTCATTTTATTCTACAAAATCCAGAGCTCATTCTCTTCAACGCTCCTAGCTGCAAGGCTGTTTTTTTAACACATGACACAGATCTAACCTTCTGGCTGAGTCTCAGGTTCTCCTTTTCAGCCTTGAGGAGGCGTGTGCCGGCCTCGCCACGGCCCTTCAGCTCCTCCACGGTCTTTAGCAGCGCCTGGTTCTCCATCTCGAGCTTCAGGAGGCGGCTGGAGGTCAGCTCATTGACCTCGTGCCCCAGAGACTTCTGAGGGACTGCAGGAAAAAAAACAACAACAAATATTAAAAACGGTTAAGTGTCAAGATCAAGCCTCCGTTGCTGGATTCACCTTCAGATAGGGTTTGTGTGACAGCAGCTTTATTAGCTCGAACAAAGGCAAGCTGGGAATTGAGGCTGTTCAACACTGATGATGCTAGGGGCAGTTAAAAATCTTTAAAACAATAATCCATTTTGGAGATCAGACAGTGCACAGGTAAAAAAAAAATGTTTATAAAAAAAAAAGGTTTGAATGTTTTACTCTCTCTACAGCACAGCAATTTGCCAAAGATTATATATAATTTCTTATTTATAAAATTTTGAAATACATGGATTCCTTCCAAAAATGTTCCACAGTTCCACACTTTGTTAAATCCGTTTATGTTGAGCATCTGCTGTGACCTGGTTCCTTGTGAATGAGGTGTTATGAGTTAGAACGAGTGAATTAATATAAATCGGAGCTGCTGTTTTAGAAAATTAATCAACACCCTCTGACCAATCAGAATCAAGAATACATCAGCGCTGTGGTATAAAATGAAAACCATTCTTTTAAGAAATAGTAAGTTTTATTGTTGTCCTATTTACATACAGTACATGTGTACAGCAGTAGTTCTCCAGAGCTATAGTTCTAGTATGACCTGGTTCAGATCATGATTAATCAGGATACTCGTACCCTCAGTGACCTCGGGTGTGGTTTTGGAAAGCTGCTCGAGCTCCCATCCGAGGTGCAGAGACTCGTCCATGCTCTGCTTCTGAGCCATCTCCAGCGTCAGGTTCTCCTCCAGCAGCTCCTCTATACGCTTCCTGTCCATGTCCCGCTCCTGACACACACACACACACACACACACACACACACACACACACACACACATACACACACACACAGATACAAACACATATAATTCATATCGATCCCTTCCTTTAAGGAAATCATAACATGACCTTAACGTGAACCTCGTACCATCTCCATGTCGTGGATCTTGGCTTTGAATTGCAGATTCTCCTTCTCGAGCTCGTGCAGTTTGTCCGAACGAGCCCTGGAGCCTTCCAGCTGGTCCTCCAGCATGCTCTTCGTCTCCAGAAGGATCTGATTGTCCTCTTTCAGCTCCTGTGAGGTGTTTTATACGCATATTAAGAATTGCAGAACCTGCAAATGATCACGCTAAACTAACGCGACGCATGGCATTGTGGTGCTTTAGTACCTCGACTCTGGCTTTGTAAAACTCAATGTCGTGGAGCCTCTCTTTATAACGGCCCACTTCGCTCTCCAGCTTGTCCACTCGGATGGCCTTCTCTCTCAGAGCGTCCAGCTCATCGCGGTAGGCCCTGGCAGAGCGAGCGTCAGACAGCAACTGGAGGTTCTGGATACAACACACACGCTCTCAGACACTGCCTCATGTGAAGTGAGGCTGGAGCACAAAGCTGCACAAAACTCTTAACTCTTTTTTTTTTTGCCTTAGAACTTGGCTCGTAATTCTCACTCATTATAAATTTCAAGTATTTATTAAATTACTGCACTACTGTAGCATAGTTTGGTAGATCTATTTTCTTAGTATGTTTATGAAAGAGGGCTAGTCTGCATTTTAAATGATTTACTACACACGTGATTCCAATACAAAAATATCTGCTATTTTGACTAAAACTCGAATGATAACCAAAAGCACTGCATTTCTTCCCAAAGTTAAACCAGCAGTATGAGAACTAAAAATTAAACTGGATTAACTACTTTGTCCTATACAGTGGTAGTGCATGATTATAATATTTACATATTTTTGCAGGAGACATTTTTTAAACCAGTGCAAAAAAAGAGGAATGCTTCATACTCCTGGTGGAAAAGAAGCTTTACACTTATGAAAATATTATGTGAAAGGCGATGCTTGAAGCAGACACGACCATTTGCTAGCACACATTTATGAAGTCAGGGTCCGGCATGCTTGCGAGCATCAAATCAGAATAGTGTCCTAGGCTGGCTGTAGCAGTTGAGATGAGACACACTGTTTCTATCACCTGAATGTGATATGCTGCTGTGCGCCGCACAATCCCAGACCTGTCATTAGAACAGGATTACACGTTCATCAAATCCTCATTATGCATGTGAGTATAAAGAACCCACGTTGATGAATAACAATCAAACATGATGTGTGTGTTTCACATGTGTTTAGAGTATGGTTGATTTTCTTTATATCCGTTTGTTAATCCTAAATTAGCGATCATTCTTTGGATTGTGTACTTGTGTTTTACATAAATAGACTTACATTTTTTAAAGCACAACACCTATAATTTCGATTAATTCCCACAACAGGAAGCTTGGCCTGTTAAAATTGGCCAAAAAAGGATAAGAACCTCTGACGTGGTGCTTTTAGTGCTAGTAATCCTCTTTATGTGTTATTCAGGTGTGTGTACATGGTGTTAATTGATGGTCTAAGTGCTCCGTGTAGTGTTTTTACCTCCTGCTGGATCCTCTTCAGTTCTTTCTCCAGGTTCTCCAGTTCCTGTCTGCAGTCCAGCAACTGCTCACTTTTCTCTTCTCTGCAACACACACACACACACACACACACACACACACACACACACACACACACACACACACACACACACACACA